>CM077191.1:20588862-20791362 GCA_039654105.1 Coreius guichenoti
AAGCTACAACTAGCATCAAATTACATAATTTAAAAGATTAACATTACGTTTTTACTCAAAACTCACTTTAAACCACCACAGAATGTTTGTATTAACTTCCGATCATGATCTAATGTGGATTTTAGTCATAAAGGGCTCTATCATACACCCGGCGCAACGCGACAGCAGGTGCAACGCAAGTGTTTTTTGCTAGTTTCAGCCCGACGCAGTTATCATTTTCACATCCAGCGCCATATTGTTTAAATAGCAAATGCACTCGCGCCCATTTGTTCTCTCATGGGCGTGCTGGTCTGAAAACGAGGTGTGTTCAGGCGCATTGTTGACGCGTTGCTATTTTGAGGCAACTGAAAACGACTGCGCCATTGACCAACAAAAACCTGGTCAATAGCGCAGTATTTTTTGTGTTATTTAAAGGGTGCGTTAGTAATATGTGTCTATAGGTGGGTGCACAACACTGCTTATTTCACACACAGCAGCAGCACACAAACATTTTTAAATATTAAAAATAAAAGGATTCCTCTCTGGAGAAGCATTCAGTCTTTCCGCTCGCAAATTCCGTCACGTAAATAGCGAATCCGCTATGGTGCAAGCGCAACTGGCTTTTAAAGAGAATGGGAGATGAGACTCTGATTGGATTATTGCACGTTATGCCTAAAACACACCCATGACTCATTAAGAGACTAGGTACAACCCTTTTGGACCATGCGCCTGGCCGCGCCGACCGTTTTTTTCCGTCGTTAAACTAGCAAAAGTGGATGCGCTTCAGACCATGCACTCAGATCGTTAAAATAGGGCCTGTAATGTTGTTGAAATATGTTATGTTAGCCTTTTTATATGCAGCTAATCCGAGAACAGGAAAGACAGAGCTCACTCTGAATGCTCTTCAGATCGCATAATTCAGTGGGAAATGAATAGAAATTATATTCTGTATGACGAAATATTTTGCAAACATGTGAGAATAAATCAATATTTCTCCAAATATACACACTTTTGAACTAAAAGCCCTAACAGACGCTGTCTAGTGCATCTAATGTGAATACAAATAAACTGGAGCAGACGTGAGAGAATATGAATGAACTGAATTATTCAATCCAAAATACTGAAAATTACAGATTGATTATTTTGCACTCCTGACATAAATTAAAAAATTTATGTCACTGCAACCTAGTTTTATCATAAACAGCGGTCAAATATTGAAGCTGGAGTCTTTAGTCTTTCTAATGATACTCAGTTTGTCCCGAACAAGTAAGAGTGTGATGTTTTAACGTGCAGTGAATGTTAAAGAACAATAATCTGTGGCTGTCAGTGATCTTTGTACGTAAAGGGGTTAAAAAAACTGTTTACAAAAACTGACCGAATGATTCCTACATGAAACGGACTGGTCCAGTTTTCGTATCTCACGCAAACTATTTGTCAGATTCATATGAATCAGTTAATCCAGTTCACTGAATGATACATACACAAATTGGAATGATTCGGTTTTCGTACCACACACAAAATATTTCTCATATTCAGATGAATCCAGTTCACATAAATGTACTGAATGATTCGTACACTAATGAGATTGATTCAGATTTTTTTATCTCACACAAACTATTTGTTCTGAACTATTTGTATGATATCTACACAAATCTGACTGACTCACGCAAACAAATCATTCTTTTGAGTCTAATCTCTTCAATGAATCAGTTAATCTGGTTTACAAAACCAGATTTAATGATTCGGACACAAAACGGATTGATAGTTTTTGATTCTCACATGATTTTGAGTAAGATCTTTAAATGAATTGGTTAATCCAGTTCACAAAACTGGACTGAATCATTTGTAAATGAAATCTGATCCAGTTGATCGCATTAACAGCTCTTTAGAATTACTTAAATTTCGGACTGCTTCCCATTCATGTTATTATTCTTCATTATACTAAAAAGACATAAAGGCCAGTACATTCATTCTTCAATGGTGTTTCTCAGATTAAAGAAGTCATATGGATTTGAAACAACATGAGGATGAGTAAATGATGACTGCTTTTTCTTTTTTGGGTGAGTTCCTCCCATAAAACAAGCTGTTTTCGGCAGGTTTAACACACTCTGCTTTCAAAACACCAGTGCTATGCAAATACAGTATGTGACGAGGGCCCGAGATGTGATAATTATGGGCTTATTTGTTATCTGTCACTTCTCTTATTGCTCAGGGACATCAGGCGAGTTTAAAGGGGCCCATCAGAGGGGATCGCATTTGCTGGAGCAGCAGTGATGATTCAAAGAGAGGCAGACACCCATGCAGTTGAAGAACCTGTCAATAAACTGTCACAGTGACAGCCATGTTCTTCTGAGACCCGCAATGTGTGCCGACTGCTTGGAAATATGTCACTCACATAGGCAGCCAGCTTTTTCTATCAGGAACCAGGAAAAAAAAAACTTTTTTTCAATCTGCAAGGCGACTGAAAACAAATCTGGTTTTAGATTTAGTTATTCTGTGTGTGAAAAGTTAATAGTTCTATTAAAAAAAAACAAAAAAAACCAGATAAAATGTCAAATAAATAAATAAAAGTAATCTCAGTAAATTATGCAATTATAACAGACAGTAGGGTTCAAAAGTCTGAGACAATGAAATTGGTTCTAATTTACATTTTTCTAATGCAATCCATTTTTTATTATAAATTATATTATGAGCAAAACAATGAGTGAAAAGCTGAAATTAAAAAGGAATATGAATTTGGTCTGTCCATAGTTTGCTTTTAAAATATATTTTAGCACTGGAATATATATATATATATAATTAATATAATAATAATAATAATAATTATTATTATTATTATTATTATTATCAGCATTCATTTTGAGTTTTAAACGAGATTAGAATTCCAGATTTGTAATTTTTAGTCTCAGATTTTTGGACATTTTTGCACTGTATCTGTTTAATGGGAACAATGGATAATAATAGCAAACAGACAAACAGAGTATAATAACAATAATAAAGTTAATTATTTTATCTATATGAAGGTGTGAGCACTTTCTGCGTGTGTCGTCTGTCCTTGCTCTGTATCACTGTATATGAAACCTGATAAAGTATGTTGTCCGTCATCCATCTTGATTTGCTTACATTATCAGGTGTATGTATAAGCACAGAGTACCTGCCACTTAGTGGAGGAACCCAGGAACTGTAACTGTGTGTGTGTGTGTGTGTGTGTGCGTGTAGGAACTGGAAGCAGCAGTGTGTGACCACGCGAGCGGTTGCCATCGTAACATCACATCATACGCACACTACTCTGTGTTCCAAAGGTCACTAACATGTGTGATCTAACAGTCCTGACAAGTTAACAACCATTCGAGAGGTTTGACTCCAAGTACAGGAAATAAAAACACTGTTTTATGCAAACATTCAAGATGTGACAGAAAAGGCTGAGATATAACAGATGTGCATGTGTTTTGATGGGAAAAGCCACAAGATTTGTAATTGACACATTACGGCTGTGCCTTTATACAAGCTAAATAAAACGTCTTGGTTGTTGGCAGTTATACGATTTATCATTCCTCAAAATTTAGCTCTACACGTTTAACAGCACGTCTTAATTACTTAACAGTTTCCTACCTACTACTACAGTACTTTGTTACATATCTGATAGTACTGTAGTACTAAAGTAAAATGAAAATGCAGAGTTTAAAAAAAAACGTGAACAATAATTTAGATAACCTTGTTATATATACAAGCTAACCCTCACAAAACAAAACCTTGTCATAAAAACGAGCTAACCTCCACAAAACAAAACAAACAATACAAACCACAAAACAAGAAACTTGTCATAAACATATGCTAACCTCCACTCCACAAAACAAAACACCATGTCATAAATACAAGCTAACTTCAACATAACAAAATGAAACAAAACGAAACAAAGCAAAACAAAACAAAACAAAACAAAACAAAAAACTTGTCAAAAAACAAGCTAACCTCCACAAAACAAACAATACAAACCAAAAAAAAAAAAATTGTCATAAATACAAGCTAACCTCAACATAACAAAATGAAACAAAACGAAACAAAGCAAAACAAAACAAAACAAAACAAAAAACTTGTCAAAAAACAAGCTAACCTCCACAAAACAAACAATACAAACCAAAAAAAAAAACAAATTGTCATAAATACAGGCTAACCTCAACAAAACAAAATGAAACGAAACAAAACAAAAAACCTTGTCAAAAAACAAGCTAACCTCAACAAAACAAAACAAAATGAAACAAAACGAAACAAAACAAAAAACCTTGTCAAAAAACAAGCTAACCTCCACAAAACAAAACAAAATGAAACGAAACAAAACAAAAAACCTTGTCAAAAAACAAGCTAACCTCCACAAAACAAATACAAACCACAAAACAAAACACCTTGTCATAAATACAAGCTAACCTCAACAAAACAAAATGAAACGAAATGAAACAAAACAAAATGAAACGAAACAAAACAAAACAAAAACCTTGTCAAAAAACAAGCTAACCTCCACAAAACAAATACAAACCACAAAACAAAACACCTTGTCATAAAAACAAGCTAACCTCCACAAAACAAACAATACAAACCACAAAACAAAACACCATGTCATGAATACAAGCTAACCGCAACAAAACAAAATTAAACGAAACAAAACAAAAACAAAACAAAAAACCTTGTCAAAAAACAAGCTAGCCTCCACAAATCAAACAATACAAACCACAAAACACCTTGTCATAAATACAGGCTAAAAAAAAAAAAAAAACACCTTTATAAAGATGTCACAAAGTTAAAGGCAAAAAAGTGTAAATTTGCATTATTTGTTTGCAGACTTGATTTGATGCTTCATCTAATGCAATGACATTTTCAAGTGCGTCCAATTACTTTACAGGGCCACTGTATGTGAAGAGTTTTGCAATTTTTTTAATTATTAGACTCACTTACCTTTATGATGTAATTCCAAAGGAGCAGACCAACACACAGCACCAATTCAGAGAGAGAGGGAGAGAAAAAAAGAGGGTCAAATCAGTACCATAAACAGCACATATTACAGAATTTATAGCACGTTTCCACTACATCAAACAAATAACCCCCAGCATTCATAAAAACGCTCATACACTCATAAAAATGCCTCCCGTATGCGTTGAGATACTCTGTTACACACTAAATACTCTGCACTTACAGAGAAAAAAAAAAACAGTACTAATGAAACAAATGAAGGTACTTCATCAAAGGGCCCTATCAAGACTAGATAAGTGCTTTACAAATGTCAGAGATTATGAAAGAGACCCCTACTGGAGGAGGAAAAGAACCAGGGGGTCTCATAAAACCATGTCCGCATCATATTTCAAAAGAAAAAATAAAGAAAGAAAAATAAAGCAAAACAAAACAAAACTTGTTTTTAGGATCATATTTTTTTACATCGCATGTATTTTTTTCAGGACAATTAATCACGTTTCGCATCAAATTCTCATTACCGCAATGACTCCACACATTTGTTGAATGTAATTCATATTATTAACATTTCAATTAACATTTTACTGTATTAAAGAAATCTCTATAAAGGCGTATTCATTTTCATATTTATTATTGACATTCGTGTAAATGTATGATTGCAATATTTTAAACTCATGATTAATGCTTACGAAACAACGTGGCATTTTCAGAGCAAGTTAAAAGCGTCAGTATAAAAGCCCCTCCATGCACACTGAGAGGTTTGCACCCAACCTGAAAACACACACTCGCACTCATTATCGACACAGGTGGGTGTAACCCTCTCGGTACGGCTCTCTGTGAGAGCTGTCGAAAAGCTGAATCACATCGGCTCTGACGCGGCGTCAAAGCCCTCGGCCTCCAGCGGCAGTGAGACAGATAATGTCCGATGAGCTGTGCAGTGTAATTGAAGTGTAGATTACTATCAGCCATGTGTTTGCCAGATCAAAAACCCTTTAAAAATACACACAGAGTGCTCGTGTGGAGCGGGCAGAGCTTTGCTTGACTTTCTGCTACAACAGCTAAATGTACGGGAAAATATAAGCCATTTACACTGAGGATTGGGGCTTTGTACTTGTAAAAATGAGATGAGGATTTGAGGCACCTGAAAACAAATCACCACATGGATGGGGAGAGAGAGAGAGAGAGAGAACAAGCAAGAACAGGCTACTAATAGTTTTTGTCCAAAAACGGCATGCTGCAAAATCAAATTGGTCCAAATTAAAGTTAAATTGGTGTAAAATAAAGACCAATCATGTCCTTACTTACATTTAAAAAAAAAAAAAAACATTCTTAATATCCCACCAGTCAATATACAGTAAATATGGATAAATAAAAAAGTTTTATTACATTTTATATTACGTTACATTACATTACATTACAATGTGATAACAACCAGCTGTAGTACATTGTCCTGCTTATTACTCTCTATCTACTTCTCACATGTAAATAATTGGACACAAAATGTGGATTTTTAAAAAATATTTTTAGCTCACTAAACGCAAAGGAAAAAGTTGCTAGCATACCCAGATGGGTGGTACGTTATTCAGTGTTGCTATTGATGAAGGTATTATTGGGGAATAATAAACCTCAAAATGTTGTGACTGACCAATCAGAAGCAAGCATTCCAGATAGCTGTATATTACATTATATTATATTATATTATACACTGTTGATCCAAAATATTATGACCAGTCACAGGTGACGCAATATCGTTGATCACCTCCTAACAAGGCCACATATTAAGGTCTGGGTAGATTATATGTTAAGCAAACAATCAGTTCACGTAATCAATGTGTTGGATGCAGGAGAAATGGCAAGGAATAAAAATCTAAACGACTTTGAAAAGGGTCAAATTGTTATGGAAAGGCGACTGCGTCAGAGTATCTCTGAAACGGCAAGGCTTGTGTGTTGCTCCCGGTCAGCAGTGGTGAGAATTTGTCAGCAGTGGTGAGAATTTACCAACAGTGTCCGAGGGGGGACAAACCACAAACCGGCGACAGGGTGTTGGGCGCCCAAGGCTCATTGATGCACAAAGCAAACCAAGGCTATCCCGTCTGGTCCAAGCCAAAAGAAGGTCTACTGTGGCACAAGTCACACAAAATGTTAATGATGGTTTTGGGAGGAATGTGTCACATCACACTCTGCTGCGTATGGGGGTGAGTGCCTGTGATGACACCTGTCCCCCGTCGAAAGCACCTACAATGGGCATGAGCGTCGTAACTGGACCTGGGAGCAGTGGAAGAAGGTCGCCTGGTCCGATGAGTCCTGTTTTCTTTTACATCATGTGGACGGCCATGTACATGTGTGCCATTTACCTGAGGAAATGAAGGCACAAGGATGCACTGTTGGGCTGACGACAAGCCGGTGGAGGGAGTGTGATGCTCTGGGAAATGTTCTGCCACGAAACCCTGGGTACAGCCATTCATGTGGACGTAAATTTGTAAACATTCTGGCAGACCCCAGATCTCAATCCAATTGAGCATCTGTAGGAACTGCTGAACCAACAAGTTCGATTCGCATCACCTCGCAAACTACAGGACTTGAAGGATCTGCTGCTAACGTCTTGGTGCCAGAGACCACAGGTTTTGGCAGAACACAGAGGACCAACAGAATATTAGGCAGGTGGTCATAATGTTTTGGCTCACCTGTGTATTACATTACATTTACATTATTAGTAGTAAATTTGGTTTTAATCAGGATCCTATCCGGTACCAAAAGCAGGTAGAAAAACCAGGTACGAACTGTACATTCAAATTTTACAGTCTGGGTAGGACAAGTGTGCTGTGAACCTGGTGAATTTGGGCTTGTGGGTTGAATGACAGATGAGACAAGAACTGAAGTATCAGTCACGGGGCAGAAGACATACAGCATAAAGCCACTGTGATCACGACCACTGTTTGATGGTATCCAAACTACAAGCATGGTTCTGAAAGAAATGCAGTCCAAAAGCTTTTAGAGAGCTTATAAACACAGAAAAACAAGACTTTAGGGGGGTGCCCTTGGTGTGCATGTTAAAATAATGACTTATACAGTGGTTTCTAGGGCATTGCTAGGTTGATGCTAGGGTGTCCAGACTCAAATCTCTATCTGGTCTCGAAATATGGCCCAGTGTCCTCCTTCGTTGTAAGGCTAAGGTATTTTTCGTAATTTTGAACCCTAAGTAACAGCACACAATCAACTGCACAATTTTAGGCCTCATTGACGTTTGTAAAATGATAAATTATGCACAGACGCTGAATTCTTAGGGTTAAGGGTTTGCTCAAATCCTTAACTCTCAGTAAGAGCAACAGTATTAGTGACTGCTTTAGCAAAGAGCACAAATAAGACAGTCAGAGTGAGAGAAGGATCCACAGAAGTCCCGTAGTTTGCTCTGTTCTTGAGCCGTCCCTCATTACTGTACCTCAAGCTGCATTCCAATCACCCTTTGAAGTGCTTTGAGCTGCTCTTCTCCATGAAAACGAGCACCGTTAATCCACTTGTTAATTAAGAGCGTGTTTGCAGGCTCATGTCTGAAGTGCCCCTTTCTCCTTGAAAGACTTGAAGGGCCTTGAAAGGAGATTCATATCAAAAGGAACTAACTCGATTTTTCACTGATAAAACGAAAGAAACCATATGCTGACAAGCAGGCGCTTTAATACGTTACTCGTGCGTCGGATCATACCACCAGACTCGAGTGTTTATACTCCGGGCTGTTGCTTACTCGTGCACAGTGGCAGAATTTTGAGTCTTCTACTGAAGGAAAGACAAAAACAAGCACCTTGATTCACGTCTTTGAGAAGTGAGTTCTGTTCTCTGAGCTGTGCGAGGAACTCGGCGCCTACAGTGCAATTCCTGGCTCAATGCGATTAACGCACTTACTTCCTTGAACCAAATGAACACACACTAAGAGATTTAAAAGAAGTTTTTTGGGGTTTTTTTAGAGGGTGGAAGGCATGAGTGTCACTTTCATAAAAAGAAGTAGTAGTAGTTGTTTTCACAAAATGGCAAAGGCTGAGCTTATTCATATTATTTATGATATAGACAAATAGTTTAACATTATTTAACTGTTTTGGTAGTTTGTAAGGCTAGGTGTCACCAATTATCTTACATTTCACTTTCAACACAAAGATTCTAATCCACACTTACATTTTTATGAGTAAATTTGATGTATTTACCAAAATTTCAACCTAGGCTCATTGGAAATGCTAAGCTGAAAAGGCGGTTGCCAATACAACATTCCTAGATCCACGTTCATCTGTTACAGATAAAACTGAATGCTTTTTTAGGACATTTCATTTCCGAACTGTGGTGGTACACACAACAACCATAATAAAACATTGCCAGATTCACATTCATCTCTTTTGAATAAAACTGAACATACTTAACGGATGTTTTCTGAACTGTGGCAATACATAGGGCTGTCAATTTAACGTGTTAATTAATTAGTTATGGAAAAATAACACAAACATTTTGCCAACGAAAATATTACCTGTAAAGCCAGAGCAGAACTTTTGTGCGATGTTTCGTTTCTGAATGAATCTGCGTTTTGAGCAAATCAGTCGGGTGAACCAATGATTCAATGGCCCATTCATAAAGAGAGCCATTTACTTAATTCCTGAATGAATCAGTCGTTTGAATTAATTGAATGAATCAATAGCTGTGTCCCAATTCAGAGGCTGTATCCTTCGAAGGTCGGACTGAGAGTTGTTAAATGGGACGGTCTAGCCTGTTCTTGTCGCCTAGCTGATGAGTGGCAGTTACATTTGTACCAGACTTTTTTTTGTCTGAAAACAAAACAGGGTTCGCAAACTGTCTAAATATGTTCACCATGGTCCATTTCTGTATATGATAAAGAGTATAAACTATATATTATCACATCTTAGTAAGATATGTCAACATTTGAACTGCTTTAAAGTTTTTTATTTTATTTTACATTTGTGTTAAAAAAATCTGGTCGTCACTGGCGCGCAATTAATTCTCAGGTAGGCAAGGCCGCGAAGCATCCATCTTCCAAAGAAGATATTTTGAAGAATGTTGGTAACCAAACTGTTTTGGTCTGTAAATATATATATATATATAAATACCAATTCAGATGCAGCTTCTGAAAAAAAACAAAAAAACATGGCCGTTGTAGCCTAAAAGTTTGTGTGTAATAAATTCTATGTTGAATCAAATCAAATATTTCTTTATAAAGCTACTTTTTACGATGTCTATTTGATGCTTTTTGCAAAATAATCTGCCCCCCAAAAGTGGGACAAAATACAAAATGCAAAGACAAATACATTCAAGCTTTTTTATTAAGTGGTGGGGACAAAATACACCATGGCACTAAAGTGGTTGGGAAATGTCACTACCACACCCACATTAAAATATGCCTGTTGTGGAAGGGCAAAAACAGGATTTTGGATGAGCTGGGTGGGGGCAGACCATGTACGACTGTCCATTTCTCTCTCCTCTTCTGATAAATGTTCTGTCGTTCTTAGGTAAACAGGGAGAAGACCTAAAGAAAAGAGAGGCGTGCTCTCGTTCTCACTCATTCCTCTTAGCCCTGAGGGTCTTACCCAGGCAAAGACATAGAAACCGGGCTTTGCACGGTCCCCCAAACCCCCTACTGTGCCAACAACTCTCCTCTTCTGTTCAATTAATGAACCATAAATAACCCAATGAAGGTGTCAAGAACGAACGCAATTTATCATGGCTTTCACCACTACACTTCACGAGAGAGACTACTCATTCATAGCCTCGCTGTTTTGGCCCCAAACAGAGAAACACCCCCCAAAAAAACAACAGGGGAGTGAAAGAAAAAGATTTATTCCTGCCCGAGCGCTCCAGTAGCGAATTTTTCCTGTGCAGGAACTCACAGGTGCAGCGATTTGACAAATAAGCCGGGAGCGGCCGACCGGCTGCCTTTGTTAGGGTATCAAAGATAGAGTGGCAATAAATTTGGTTAAGAGAGAGCGACAACAGACTTGCCGGGCTCCCGTGGGGGCTACACATTAAAAACACATCCTCTTGCCGCCTGGGTTATAGATCACTGAGTCTGCTTCAGGTTCTTGACGAAAAAAAAACTAGAGGTAGAATTTCGAGGATATTAGATTACACAAATCTAGAGAACTATAAGGGATCCAAATGCAAAATATTCTAAAACTTTAAAGGGGTATTAAACTGAGAAATCTAATTTTCCTTGAGCCTTTGACATATAAGAGGTCATCATACTATAAGAATATCCTTTAAGTTTCAGAACTGAAAACTTCCTTGTTAGTCCAAAAACTGCTTTTATTGTAACCAAGCCCAGAGAATGACTCATTGTGGAATGTGCCTATCTATGATAGATAGGTGAAAGACTGCCTCTGCAGAAGAAAATCAACGCTTACTTCATCATTGCCACTTTGGCCCCGCCCACTGGCGTGTTAGTGAGATGACGAACATACAGGATCACTGGACTAAAAATAACATTACCGTCCAAAGGATCCTAATGCTAGGAATGTGGTTATTTATTTTCAACAATGTGAATGTCTCAATTGAGCATTATTTATTTGTATTCGGTACATTTCACTGTGGATTCTTTGGTAAATCAGTCGCAATTTCGGCGCAGGCTTTGCAAACAGACTTTTACGATATGGACTTGACAGTAATGCGACATGTAAGTAAATGTGTTCATTCTAATGCCTGATCTGTGACCAGTGATTTCTGATATGTAATGATTCATGTACAGTCAGATGTTCTTTGTCTGTGTCAGTAAATCAAACTAGCGACTAAACGGTCAACTTCACATTGTTTCTCTTAGTAGGATGAAAATAATCTGTTATTTAAACTGTGATTAAATTATATATAGAAAGCGATCAAAGAGCGCTCCTTTTACAATCGCTGGAGCTGTCAATCACACAGTTTATCAGTGACTGAGTTCTGGACTCTCGCCAAAACTCCTGTTATAATAAACAAATAATTTTTGAGTGCCACACCCACATTTCAAAATCCAATCAACAATCGACAGATAAAACTGTGTTCTGCCCTACATTTTTACAATAATTTTACACTCGATATACATCACAATACAGAATACAATATCTGTTGCTACATCTGTTATACCACGACTTCAGGACCGCCTAAACCTCTAGTTTTGACTTTATTTGGGCATCCAAGTCCCGTTTTTTGATGGTGTCAAAACCCTCCACACTCCCCCATATAATGTGCACCCTGCTCGGGTTGAACATTGTTTCTTTAAGCTCTGCTGAAAGCAGCAAGTGCTTGGCAGGAAAAAAAGAAAACTCATTGAATAATATATGACAGCTCGAGTTTTGAATTCAACATTAAAAGTGATGACGTTCGTACAAACTCCACTTTATTTTAATCTCCAGATCCCCGAATCAAAACCTCAGGCTTAAAAGCAAATGTTAAACAGCCTCTCTTCTCACCGAGATCACTTGCAAAGAAAAAAGGGGGAAAAAACACAAGCAGGAGCTGAATACATCTGAATATAACCATTTTTCCGCCTGCAAGCTAAGCCGGAACTAGAGTCCCTATAAAATCCTGCTAAACCAATTAATGGTTCCTGTTAACCCACTCATCTTTAGAGAAGGATTGTCTTTCTCAATAACACAGCAACACCTCCCTCCCTCTCTGGCAGAATGAAAAAAAGTGCCACGGCCCACACGCTCTAGCCGCTGACAAAGGAAAACCAGTTTGGCACCAGAATAAGAGAGTGTCTTTTCCATTACAGACGTCCTCATGAGCGTCACTCTTCCTGTGTAACACCTCTACTGGGCATTCGTCTCACATCTACTGAGCCCCCTTATCTTCTCGCACCCTCTCCATACGTAGAAACCACTCCCAAACTGGAATTAGCGCATATTACAAAATGCCATACATTCATGAAAATACATTCAGCCTGTCTAAAAACGGGAAACAACAAGCATGACGTTTTTCAAAATTGACTAATCTGTCTAAAAGAATGTATAATTACGCTGGTTTAAGGTCAACCGTGCTGGGTAGATTACTTAGAAACTGTAGTCGCTTACTGATTCCAAATTGTAGCTAGTAATCCATTACATTACACATTTAAGGTAACATAATCTGATTACTTTTAGATTACTTTTGATCTAACTCATTTATCACACTGATTTGACTAGGGAAATCTTGTACTATATTGATATAAAATTCTAAATAAAACACTTACTAAAAAAGATGAAATATTTTATTTGTTTACCTGCATGTCATGTGACCATGTATTACTATTATTATTGACTTAATTTTATAATTGACCTAATTTATTAACTTAAAATCTCATGGGATACTTGTAGTAAATATATTAGTGTCAAAGCGTCAAGTGTCAAAGAGGTTCAGCTGACAAAAAAAAAAAAAAAAAGTTGGGGAATACATGCATTATATGCAAATATGAAATGATGTGAATTTATACATTTGATTGTGTATGAAAGACAAAAGCCTTCTAAATGACTGGTTAAATGACTCATTCTACTAAAATAATAGTTAATGTGTTCATCCGGAGTTGATTAGATATGCAATGTTGCAATGTTGAGAAAATACAATGTTGAGAAAATACATGCTGTGGGTCTCGCTTTTCAGTGATAGTCACATGACTAGTGGCTGGTCTGTGTGCAATTCCACAAACCTGGAAGACGTTCTAAACTTATATAATTTAAAAGATAAAAAAAGAGTAGGAAGAATCAAAGAATTATGAAAAATGTACTGCCATTGTGAGATTTAAGCCCTATTTGGACGGGATTAGTTTTACATAGAGAGGTGGGGTAAAGTAATTATTACCAGAGCTTCTCAGTGATTTTAGTCCCATCCGAATGTGCCATCTCAGTCATCATTACGGACAATGTCAGTAAAGATTACGGCGACTTTTACCTTCTGTAAAAAGGTCCAGAAAAATTACCTGAGGTAATGCTAATCCCGTGCAAACAGACCAGCTGAAAATATGTACATAAATATTCCATCATTTCCTGTTTAAAAGTAGTTTCCCGTGGTTTTTCAGGTATGGAAAGTGGGACTAGGCAGTGGGACAAATCTGTGGCAAACCTCACGTGTTTTCCATATACCATTCAGATAAAAAATTTAAAAAAAAGGTTGAAAGCAATTGTCAGGGACAAAACTTCTTTTAGCTTTAGGTAAGTGACTATTACCAACAGAATCCAACTAGAATTTAATTAATAAATCGTTCAACCGGACCTACCTGTTATATATAGGTTATACATAGATCATATGTGTTTGCGCACATGATATTAGGAAGCCTCTTAATTCGCACATGACGACAGGGAGGTGACGGCGGTGCGTAAATCAAGTTACCCCTCTCACTTCTGCTAGTTTTACTGAGATTTCTTGTCCCGTGAAAATTGGCCATTGATATTACAGACATCCTATAGTAAAATGAAATTACTCTATCTATCCTTGTAAAACGAAACCCGTCCGAATAGGGCTTAACACGTAATCATTTAATCAAAAAATAAATAAAATAACTTTAGTCTGATTACGAGTATTTTAAAATGTAATATAATCTAATTACAAGTACTTAATTTTTGGATACTTCAACACATAATTATTATTACATTTATTCCATAATAATACCAAAGCAATGCAATTTGACAAACCATTCCCCCACTCAAAAAAAAAACAAAACAAAAAAAAAACAATAAAACAAAAAAGGGGTACGTTGGAGGCGTGGCCTAGCAGTTTGCCCACATGCCGGGACGCAGACTTCAAATCTGTTTGGCATCATTTCCAAATCCATCATTTGGCTTCTGTCATTTCCTGTCTATTCTTTCCACTCTCTCTCATTAAAAGCAGCAAAAAGTCGAAATATGAAAAAGACGAGACTATTAAACCAACAAACATTCAGAAAAATGACAATTTGCTGCAAGAGTGCTCGTATACTGATCTGGTGCCAGTTTCCTCCATGCAAAGCCCATTGTCACAGATACAACTAATCTTATCCTAGGCCAACATTAAAGGGCGGCAGCATTAGGCACAGCTCAGCAAGATAAACGACATTTTCTAAAATCATGCTGACATTTTCAATTATCATGCACAAGGCACTGGCACGGCAAGAGCAAGGTTTGTCAGGCTGAGGCAGACATTCACCTTATCGCACGAGGAAAAGTCCGCCGACTGAACAGAGCGGGGCTTAGGGACAGAAATCTGGACCTGATTGAGGTCTGGACAGAGGTGGAATTGGATGTGAGGTGAAAACGAGGATAAAGAAGTGGGTGTGGGCGGCATTCGGATTGGTGGACGCTCTGACTTCAACCTGGCGTTTACTTGAGGGGTCTTGGCTCAAATGAAGACCCTCAATGAAAGGCTACGGTGAAAGGTCACAGTCTGCGTTGGGTTTTTTGGTTGCGAGTGTGTCAAAAACAGCCAGATTTGAGTTCATTTCTTCTCAGCAGATCCAAGAAGAGTCAGTGAGGCAGTTAGAGAGACACTCCAGCAGCAATCGTCAGAAGTTGACACGGAAATTAAATATTTAAAGGCCATAATGACGGTGTTCATTAAAATGACATTTTAAACAGAAATGTGATGTACATAAATAAAGAAATCCTAAAAGACCGTTAGAAAAGGCATTGGGACAGACTGGGAGAGACCGTTAATCTCCAATTGAGGAAAATGAAAGTTTGTCAGAGGGAAGAGCGAAAACCTGATTTCAGAGGAGTCGGGTAAAGCGAGCAGCTCAAATTATGCAAAGCATGGCGACAAGAACAAGCAGGTGTCTCTACATTTCTCTGCACCTTGTCTACACCGCTGCTCTTGTCGCTGGAAGGTAGGAGCTGAAGTGCTGCCAAAGCTAGCACACCAAAAGGCTGGGAAAACACTCTCCGGGCTTGTGAGACTAAGAATGGGTTCATCCAGATTTCACTACTCCTAACACAAGGACTCTCTTGTGAAATTACATCAGTCATGGTGTGCGAAAAACAACAGCCATATTCGGAACATCAATTATGTGGCCGAAACGAGGACTACATGATATTATGATTAGATCAGTGACATCATATCCTGTATATACAGCTCAGAAACACATCATTTGCAGAGAAGAAAAACTGTTTGAGTTTTATTTTCTATTTAGATTTCATTTATTTCATATATTTATCACAATATACACTATATTGCAAAAAGTATTGGGACCCCTCCAAATCACTGAATTCAGGTGTTCCAATCACTTCCAAGGCCACAGGTGTATAAAATCAAGCACCTGGCATGCAGACTGCTTCTACAAACATTTGTGAAAGAATGGGTCGCTCTCAGGAGCTCAGTGAATTCAAGCATGGTACCGTGATAGGTTGCCACCTGTGCAATAAGTCCATTTGTGAAATGTCCTCACTACTAAATATTCCACAGTCAACTGTTAGTGGTATTATAATAAAGTTGAAGCAATTGGGAACAACAGCAACTCAGCCATGAAGTGGTAGGCCACGTAAGATCACAGAGCGAGGTCAGAGCATGCTGAGGTGCACAGTGCGCAGAAGTCGCCAACTTTCTGCAGAGTCAACAGCTACAGACCTCCAAACTTCATGTGGCCTTCAGATTAGCTCAAGAACAGTGCGTAGAGAGCTTCATGGAATGGGTTTCCATGGCCGAGCAGCTGCATCCAAGCCTTACATCACCAAGTGCAATGCAAAGCGTCGGATGCAGTGGTGTAAAGCTGGACTCTAGAGCAGTGGAGACGTGCTCTCTGGAGTGACAAATCGCGCTTCTCTGTCTGGCAATCCGATGGATGAGTCTGGGTTTTTGGCGGTTGCCAGGAGAACGGTACTTGCCTGACTGCATTGTGCCAAGTGTAAAGTTTGGTGGAGGGGGGATTATGGTGTGGGGTTGTTTTTCAGGGGTTGGGCTTGGCCCCTTAGTTCCAGTGAAAGGAACTCTTAATGCTTCAGCATACCAAGACATTTTGGACAATTTCATGCTCCCAACTTTGTGGAAACAGTTTGGGGATGGCCCCTTCCTGTTTCAACATGACTGCGCACCAGTGCACAAAGCAAGGTCCATAAAGACATAAAGATTTGACTGGCCTGCACAGAGTCCTGACCTCAACCCGATAGAACACCTTTGGGATGAATTAGAGTGGAGACTGCGAGCCAGGCCTTCTCGGTGCCTGGCAGGACATCAGTGCCTGACCTCACAAATGCGCTTCTAGAAGAATGGTCAAAAATTCCCATAAACACACTCCTAAACCTTGTGGAAAGCCTTCCCAGAAGAGTTGAAGCTGTTATAGCTGCAAAGGGTGGGCCAACTCCATATTAAACCCTACGGATTAAGAATGGGATGTCATTAAAGTTCATGTGCATGTAAAGGCAGGCGTCCCAAAACTTTTGGCAATATAGTGTGTGTAATATTTTTTGTTTAATACATTATTTATATATCAATCATATATTGTTCTAATATATTATTTATATATTCTAATATACATGTAATTTCTGAATAATTAAACTCTCAAAACTTAACGCAGCCAACTGATCCTTAACTAAAACAAGAAAATCATAACTAATATTACAAACTTCAAGAACTTATATTTACTAAATTGTTCTTATTAACCATTAAAGTACAGCTTTAACTACTAACGTTACTTAAAAATACCTGATATACATGTTATAAAAGCAATGATCACCATAAAGGTAAACACAGATACATTTAAACTAATTTAAGCGTATGAAAAAAATCTAAAGTTAATGAAAATTTCTAAATTTACTCGTATTATTTGAAGACGTCAATCGCACATGATCCTTCAGAAATCATTCTAATATACTGATTTGATGCTCAAGAAACATTTATTATTATTAACAATGTTGAAAACAGTTGTGCTGCTTAATATTTTTTGTGGAAACTGTTTTTATTCAGGATTTTTTATCAATATAAAGAGCAAAGGAACATCCTTTATTTGAAATCTATTATAACATTATAAATGTCTATACAGTCACTTTTGACCAATTTGATGCATCATTGCGGAATAATTTTTTATTTATTTTTTAAATATGAACATTGTAAATTTTTATACTTTTATTTACTCAATTAGAACACCACCATGGTAGTATCAAAATCTCTACCTAGTTCACACTTTTCTACTGTTGCACAGTATACAGTGGGGAGAACAAGTATTTGATACACTGCCGATTTTGCAGGTTTGCCCACTTACAAAGCATGTAGAAGTCTGTAATTTTTATCATAGGTACTCTTCAACTGGGAGAGACAGAATCTAAAACAAAAATCCAGAAAATCACATTGTATGATTTTTAAGTAATTAATTTGCATTTTATTGCATGACATAAGTATTTGATACATCAGAAAAGCAGAACTTAATATTTGGTACAGAAACCTTTGTTTGCAACTACAGAGATCATACGTTTCCTGTAGTTCTTGACCAGGTTTGCACACACTGCAGCAGGGCTTTTGGCCCACTCCTCCATACAGACCTTCTCCAGATCCTTCAGGTTTCGGGGCTGTCGCTGGGCAATACGGACTTTCAGCTCCCTCCAAAGATTTTCTATTGGGTTCAGGTCTGGAGACTGGCTAGGCCACTCCAGGACCTTGAGATGCTTCTTACGGAGCCACTCCTTAGTTGCCCTGGCTGTGTGTTTCGGGTCGTTGTCATGCTGGAAGACCTAGCCACGACCCATCTTCAATGCTCTTACTGAGGGAAGGAGGTTGTTGGCCAAGATCTCGCGATACATGGCCCCATCCATCCTCCCCTCAATACGGTGCAGTCATCCTGTCCCCTTTGCAGAAAAGCATCCCCAAAGAATGATGTTTCCACCTCCATGCTTCACGGTTGGGATGGTGTTCTTGGGGTTGTACTCATCCTTCTTCTTCCTCCAAACACGGCGAGTGGAGTTTAGACCAAAAAGCTCTATTTTTGTCTCATCAGACCACATGACCTTCTCCCATTCCTCCTCTGGATCATCCAGATGGTCATTGGCAAACTTCAGACGGGCCTGGACATGCGCTGGCTTGAGCAGGGGGACCTTGCGTGCGCTGCAGGATTTTAATCCATCACGGCGTAGTGTTACTAATGGTTTTCTTTGAGACTGTGGTCCCAGCTCTCTTCAGGTCATTGAGCAGGTCCTGCCATGTAGTTCTGGGCTGATCCCTCACCTTCCTCATGATCATTGATGCCCCACGAGGTGAGATCTTGCATGGTGCCCCAGACCGAGGGAGACTGACCTTCATCTTGAACTTCTTCCATTTTCTAATAATTGCGCCAACAGTTGTTGCCTTCTCACCAAGCTGCTTGCCTATTGTCCTGTAGCCCATCCCAGCCTTGTGCAGGTCTACAATTTTATCCCTGATGTCCTTAAACAGCTCTCTGGTCTTGGCCATTGTGGAGAGGTTGGAGTCTGTTTGATTGAGTGTGTGGACAGGTGTCTTTTATACAGGTAACGAGTTCAAACAGGTGCAGTTAATACAGGTAATGAGTGGAGAACAGGAGGGCTTCTTAAAGAAAAACTAACAGGTCTGTGAGAGCCGGAATTCTTACTGGTTTGTAGGTGATCAAATACTTATGTCATGCAATAAAATGCAAATGAATTATTTAAAAATCATACAATGTGATTTTTCTGGATTTTTGTTTTAGATTCCGTCTCTCACAGTTGAAGAGTACCTATGATAAAAATTACAGACCTCTACATGCTTTGTAAGTAGGAAAACCTGCAAACTCGGCAGTGTATCAAATACTTGTTCTCCCCACTGTATATCGTCGAGCCATACAGCCCTACTTTGTCATCTCCTGTTTTTCATGCTGTAGGCAACTGTGTACTTCTTCACCTTGAATAACTTTACCAAGTGCTCATCCATCTATCCATATTCTCCCCTCACTCTCTTTCTTCCACTAAACAGTTGGCCCTTCCACTGTTATTACCGAGTGTCCTTCAAACAATTCTTCCAGACGACCATCACTCAAGTGAGCCATAAGCTTCACCGCCACCAATGCATGAGCTCCCATCACGCCGACGGCTGCATTGAGACGTTCCATCGCTGTCAGCAAAACGGATGCAAATTCGCCACGAGTGTTCGGTAATACCGGGAGGACGTGGATGCGAGGCGCCGTTCGGCCATTGGATGAGGATGTGAGGGGGTGAGTTTTTATTTGAGTTTGAAGCTTGAGTCAAAACATCAAATCTTTCTAATCCTAAAATGAGTCATAGCGTAGATGCTAACAAAAAATTAGAGTGCACATGTTCAAAATCAAAAACCCATCTAGAATTCTAGGAGCCAATTGGCAGATGGTATCATCCCTTCATATTGTACAACGTTGCCAGGTTTTGCTTAAAAGTGGGATGGGAGGAACTACAAGAGTGTAGTCAATTTAGACTTTGATGATAGAAACAAAACAGTTTTGATTAACAACATCTGTCACTTTATTTAAAATCAGTATATTACTTAAAACATTGCAGCAAGATTTGTCAAAAGCTGTTTTGATTGATGGTAAACAACTTTTTTTGCTACTTTGTTTTACTTTTTTTCCACTTTGAGTTGCTTATTTTGCTACTTTGTATTCAAAATTAATTTGAACTTAAGTACAGTTGATCCGTGTGGTGGTTGATTTAAAAAAAAAAAGGAAAGAAAAGAAAAATCATGTCAGTTATTGGACGATATTGAAGATTTTTTAAAATGATTATCAGATGGTATTGGATATTTAATTTCGCATACTCGTGTCCCCTACTTTATGTTTTTATGACCTATGCAATAAATGTGATCTTGTAAACTGAAAATTAATTTTTCATTCTATACATAATTCTGTGATGCCTAAATTCATGTGACATTTAAAATTACTGATTTTAGTTTTTAGTGATTTACATTTCATTTATTTAAAAAATTTGTCAAATATTAATACCGACCATCATCTGCCAGAATTTTAACATCAGTGCATTATAAAAATAATCTAACAAAAATATGTAAGAAAAATTGTTAAAAAATTAAGTAAATTCTTAAAATGCTAAATTCCATGTTTACATTTAAGCTGCAGATATTTATATTAATATTTAACTTTTAAATAAGGTGTGTTCAACGGCATATTAGTTTTTGCTGTGGTGTTGAATCATGAAATTCCAATGTTTCCAGGTAAGATATTTCATAAATTATCCAAGATTTCAAAATGAATTAAAGGACTCGACAGCTACGGTAGAATCACATGATCATAAATTACAAAATGACTTTCTTAAAGGGATAGTTCACCCAAAAATGAAAATTCTGTCATTATTTTCTCACGACTTTTTCTTTTTTTTTTCTTTTTTCTTTTTACAAGGCTGTTAACCAAACATACATACCATAGTCATTTTAAAAAGTGATAGTTCACCCAAAATTGTGTCATCATTTACACACCCTCATGTCCTTCCAAACCTGTATGACTTTCTTTTGAGAAATGTCTCAGCATTTTTTTTCCATACTATGGAAGTCTATGGAATCCAAAACTGTTTGCTTACGAACATTCATCAAAATATCTTCTTTTGTGTTCAACAGAAGAAAGTAAGTCATACAGGTTTGGAAAGACATGAGACACAATTTTGGGTGACCCTTTTAAGTGACTATGGTATGCATAATTTGCTAACAGCCTTGTAAAAGGCCACAGAAATGCTATTTGTAATTAGCTGATAATGTATAGTGTATCTAGGTCCCTTTTATTTCTCATGTGGTTTTGGGATCAGTATTAGTGGGACACACTTGTGTCTCGGAGGTGTTGATGGATGGCTTAACACAATATATAAATTATATAACAGCGGGTAAACTCAATACACCCATTATTTCCCCAAGCTTTTTTATTTCGCCCCTGCAGAAGCTACAGTAATTTATGCCTCCCCTTCTTCTTCTACATCCTTTTGGATGAAGAGGAAAGATACAGCCCACTTTTCTGACAACCGCCACCGAAAAACACACGTTCATAGTGAGGCATAAGCAACGGTGGATGTTTTCTCAGCCTTCATGCACATTTTATTCTAGGGGCGAGAAAAATCAGAATTTAATTAAAGGCACGGGTATTGATTTAATTGTAGCAACAGTATGTTGATGACTCATGATTGATTGAGGGTTTCTAGATTGTCAGTGGGAGGTCCGGAGCAAAATAACGACTCCTGGGTTTTTCTTTTCCATTAGCTATCAATCTTTTTTCCCCTTTTATTTGGGAAGTTAATTTTGTGTCACACATAAAACGACACTCAAGTCTCCTTTGGCAACCGCAGGCCAATGCAAAGGTTGCATTTTATTACAAATGAAGGCAGATCTATTTAAATGTCAGAAAGAGAGAGAAATAGATTTTCATAGAGTTTGAAAGAGAAAAAAAGAGTGCAGTACACGTCTCAGCCAAGTTGGAGAGGCAAAAACTTCCTTGAGATGGACATCCGTGCACTTCCTGTGTCTCAGAACACTTGATGTGGCTCGAATGTCCAACTATGGAATTTCTCTTGCTATTCCAAAGATAAAAATTCTCTATTTTCAATAAAAAGGTGTAGATGTACAAAAGAAATTAATATTTTAATTCATCACTGATGCATTAAACTGATCAAAGGTGATAGTAAAGACTTTGTTAATGTTACAAAAGATTAAATAAATGATGTTCTTTTGAACTTTCTATTCAAAGAATCTTGAGAAATTGCATCACTGTTTCTACAACAAAATTAAAGGGTTAGTTCACTCAAAAGATGAAAAGTCTGTCATCAATTACTCACCCTCATGTCGTTCCAAACCTACAAGACTTTTTGGTTATCTTCAGAACACAAATAGAGATATTTTTAATGAAATCTGTGAGATTTCTGTCCCTCCATTGAAAGTCTATTAACCCAAAACTGTTGACGCTTCAAAACATTCATAGAGATTGTAAAAGAAATCCATATGAATCGCGCAGTTTAATCCAAGTCTTCTAAAGAGACACAATTGAATTTGGGCTTTTATTCACACATAAACTTTGATCAGTGAACATAAACAGAAACTCAACTGAACTTGCTTGACGTGGGAGAACAAACCTGGTTCTTGCAGAAGCTCAAACGTGCTGCGTAACATGAAAATGAACTTCATTGGTTCTTGGAGAAGCTCAAACGTGCTGCGTAACATGACAATGAACCTCATTGGATCTTGCGGAAGCTCAAACGTGCTGCGTAACATGACAATGAACCTCATTGGTTCTTGCAGAAGCTCAAACGTGCTGCGTTACATGAAAATGAACCTCATTGGTTCTTGCAGAAGCTCAAACGTGCTGCGTAACATGACAATGAACCTCATTGGTTCTTGCGGAAACTCAAACGTGCTGCGTAACACGAGAATGAACCTCATTGGTTCTTGCAGTAGCTCAAACATGCTGCGTAACATGAGAATGAACCTTACTGGTTGTTGAGGAAGCTCAAACGTGCTGCGTAACGTGAAAATGAACCTCACTGGTTCTTGCAGAAGCTCAAACGTGCTGCGTAACATGACAATGAACCTCATTGGTTCTTGCGGAAACTCAAACGTGCTGCATAACACAAGAATGAACCTCATTGGTTCTTGCGGAATCTCAAACGTGCTGCGTAACTGGAGAATGAACCTCACTGGTTCTTGCAGAAGCTCAAACGTGCTGCGTAACACGAGAATGAACCTCACTGGTTCTTGCAGAAGCTCAAACGTGCTGCGTAACACGAGAATGAACCTCATTGGTTCTTGCGGAAACTCAAACGTGCTGTGTAACACGAGAATGAACCTCATTGGTTCTTGCGGAAACTTAAACGTGTTGCGTAACACGAGAATGAACCTCATTGGTTCTTGCGGAATCTCAAACGTGCTGCGTAACTGGAGAATGAACCTCACTGGTTCTTGCAGAAGCTCAAACGTGCTGCGTAACACGAGAATGAACCTCACTGGTTCTTGCAGAAGCTCAAACGTGCTGCGTAACACGAGAATGAACCTCATTGGTTCTTGCGGAAACTCAAACGTGCTGCGTAACACGAGAATGAACCTCATTGGTTCTTGCGGAAACTTAAACGTGTTGCGTAACACGAGAATGAACCTCACTGGTTCTTGCGGAAGCTCAAACGTGCTGCGTAACACGAGAATTAACCTCATTGGTTCTTGCGGAAACTCAAACGTGCTACGTCACTGGAGAATGAACCTTACTGGTTCTTGCAGAAGCTCAAACGTGCTGCGTAACACGAGAATGAACCTAATTGGTTCTTGCGGAAACTCAAACGTGCTGCGTAACACGAGAATGAACCTCATTGGTTCTTGCGGAAACTCAAACGTGCTGCGTAACACGAGAATGAACCTCATTGGTTCTTGCGGAAACTCAAACGTGCTGCGTAACACGAGAATGAACCTCATTGGTTCTTGCGGAAACTCAAACGTGCTGCGTAACACGAGAATGAACCTCATTGGTTGTTGAGGAAGCTCAAACGTGCTGCGTAACACGAGAATGAACCTCATTGGTTCACGCGCGTCAAGCAAGCATGCTTGAGCTTCTGTTTACCAAAATTGAATGCTGTAAACATTCGTTGATCAGGTTTGGGGAGAATAGACTTTCAATGGAGGGACAGAAATTTGTGTTCTGTAGACAAACAACAGTCTTGCACTGACATAAGAAAGGAAGTTTTAATTTTTGTGTGAACTATCCCTTTAATGATGTATTAAAATTACTAAATTAAGCTAGTAAGTGATGGTGGTGTTCTACTACTTTTCAAATGTTCCTTTCAAAGGCATCTCCAAAGGAAGCTATTTTCAGATTTTGCAAACTTCTTGGGACACTTTCCAGCAATTTTGTCCACAAAGTACAGTTAGGTTAGAAAAACACACCCACGCACAGGTACACATCTATATGTATTCAAAAGTAAAGTCTGTTCGATTATAATTGAAAGTGTTGCTCTTTTATAAAAGCTGTTTCCAAATCTCGACATCCAGAGTGAAATGTACCAACATCTAGTTATCAATGTGACGGCTCTTTAATGTTCCACTGTGTTGTGTGACTAGCGTAACATACGCTACAATAAGCGACATTGTTCCCTCCAGCCTCGTGGATTTAATTAGATTTGATAACTTGTTGTTTTATGTCAGTAACTGCAGCTCTTGGCACTTTCCCTTACAAATTTGTTCCCTCTCTTTCACTCCATCCATTTTCCTTCCTTCCCAGCTCTCTGCGGTGGGTCTGTTGCTCTCCTCTGCTAATAAACCATTATAAACAGTAGTTCAGATGTGAAAAGACAATATAACTACAGCACGGTTGTTCATATCCTTGTGAAAATGCTGAAGATTGCCTTAAATAAATCTGAGACAGGTCTCTAGCATAAAATACAAAACTACTGAATCATTCCAACAAATATTTTGAGCGCTGATGCGACAACGTAACCTAAAGCATTGACTTTTTTGTTTTTATTTGTTTATTTGGACTGAGGAAATTAGCATTCATTTCTGTGATTAATATGGACTGTTATACCAGTACGATGGAAAAATAACACATAATATGATTTAATCAGAAAACAATTAATTACTTAAACATAATTATAAATGAAATATTAAAAATATAAATATACTTTAACAGATTTGAAGATGCATTCATATCCAGCATGCCGGTTCACTTTGGCTTTTACAGACACTGTTTGACACATGATTTTGCAAGGATTGTCATATGAACACCTCACAGCAGTCAAATAAAAAAAGATTGATGCACTGCAATACTTGGTGTACTTGTGCTGTAAAAAAAAAAAACCTGCAATCCTTATTGCACTGTGACTCATGTATCGTAACAATAACAATGTATCACAACGATTTCCATTCTGGTTGACCTTCCTCTCTCTGATTTAGATTGTTGAAATCTAAACTGAGACATGAGGAAGACTGATTGATTTTATACTTTGCTTAAGTTTAAGTTCTGATATTGAGGTTCAAAATTGCAACTTGACGCAATAATGTGGATTTTTTTTTCTTTTTCTACAAAAGCTTCAAACGTGACATATTTATGGAAGCTCGTTTCCTCCAGGGAATAAAAAAAAAGTAATTGCAATTGTGAGTTTATATTTTGCAATTTACACTTTATAACTTTGTCTCCATTGAGAAAAACACCCGAACTGCGAGATATAAAGTCGCAATTGAGAAATAAAGTCGCAATTGTGAGAAATAAAGTCATAATTGCGAGAAATAAATTCACAATTCCGACATTTTGTTCTCATATTGCGACTTTACCCTATATCTTGCAATTCTTTTCTTCTCGCAATTACGACTGGATATCTCACAATTCTGACTTTTTTCTCGCAATTGCGAGTTTACTGTATATCTCGCAATTCTTTTTTTCTCGCAGTTACGACTGTATATCTCGTAATTCTGACATTTTTTCTCGCAATTGCGAGTTTACTGTATATATCGCAATTCTTTTTTTCTCACAATTACGACTGGATATCTCGCAATTCTGACTTTTTTCTCGCAATTGCGAGTTTACTGTATATCTCGCAATTCTTTTTTTCTCGCAATTACGACTGGATATCTCGCAATTCTGACTTTTTTCTTGCAATTGCGAGTTTACTGTATATATCGCAATTCTTTTTTTCTCGCAATTACGACTGGATATCTCGCAATTCTGACTTTTTTCTCACAATTGCGAGTTTACTGTATTTCTTGTAATTGTTTTTTCTCACGATTACGACTGTATATCTCGTAATTATTTTTTCTTGCAATTACGACTGTACATCTCGTAATTCTGACATTTTTTCTCACAATTGCAAGTTTACTGTATATCTCGTAATTTTTTTCTCACAATTAAGACTGTATATCGTAATTCTGACATTTTTTTTCTCACAATTGCAAGTTTATTTCTCACAATTTTGACTTTTTCCTTACAATTGCATGTTTATATCTCGCAATTCTGGCTTTCTTCCTCACAATTAAGCTAAAAACTCGCAATTCCGAGAAGTCAGCTGCCAATTGTGATTTTTTTTCTAGCAATTGCAAGTTTATATAACTTATGTAACTAATAGTTTCATAATGTTAATTCAACAGTTTTAGGTTTTTTATTTGCAACATACAATGTGATTTACATTATAAAATGTGAAATGTATTCTTTTTTAATGAATAATCGTCTTTGATTTGCATCCAACAAGTTAAACTGTAAATAAAAAGAGAAAACAATCAAATTTTATTTAAATTCACTGGATCATCAAAAAAGACATTGTCATGTGGTTATTTAAAATATAAATCATTATTATGTTGTATTTCCAGTGTTGTGAAATATATTGTTCTTCTGATATTAAATTGGTCATACCGCACACCTCTACCCAGCACCGATTAATCTCATGTTAGAGGACAGTAGGGTGAACACAGCCAAAATACTGCATCTGTACCATAAAACCCTTTTGCGTTCATTTTTCAGATAGACACCTGACGCTCCGTATAGAACCACTGATCAATATTTAATCTGGAGAAATAAATTGCGTCTGTTTGTCTTTCATCTTACAAGGGAAATGTATGTATTGTGACAACAGAAGCGACGCGTTAATCAAATAATGGAATAGTGATTTTTGGAGGGGAGAGCGAGCCCGGGACCTCTTCGCTATATTAACTGTAACCCCACGCTGTTGACATGATGCATCTCACAGCCCATGTCTTGTTACCTCAGCGCGGATCATCTCAGCCTCATTGGATATCTAAGAAAAGATTTAGATCCCATGTGTGCGTTGTGCATAATATGCTGTAACATGCACGGATATCACACGCTTGTACTTTTGACCTTCCCAGTGCTGACAGTGAGGAACTATTTTTTTTCTCCATTTATTCTCAGGCCCCTTGTCTTCGCAATTACCGCGTTCCAATCTCTCCTCGTCCCCACAGTCACCCACAATACCCAGTAGGATCGCCGGTCTTTCTTGTGGTGGAGCAATTACCATCCCTATCTCACTGAAACAAAAAACTTTTAGACTAGGATATTAGGAAATGTCAAATTCAGGTTAGATTTCCCTTTTCTCCAAAGGCGACGTGGTTTCCTCACTGGAAGTGTGGCTGTGGCCATACTACATAATGCATGAAGCTCACTGGCTACCCCTGCAAAACATGGTTAACTCACATGCTTCACAAGCAGACAGAACTAGTATACAGCTCTAAATATGACTTTGAAAAAGTCATATAAAACTTGAAAGCTTCAGAGCCTAGTGGTTAGCTGTAGCATGCAAAGCCATTGTGCTCATGCAGATAATAAAAAAGATACTATTTCAATATTTATTATATTATATTATATTATATTATAGTGTATTATATTATATTATATTTGACACAATCCTGGTTGTTAGTTATCTGCGAATTCTCAGTTCATTCCTTCTTCCTCTTGAACTGTCATATTAAAAAGTATGATGTCTCCAATATATAATAAATTAATAAATTATATAAATTTAAAGATTAAGGGCCCTATTATACACCCGGTCCAGCGCGACGCAAGTGTTTTTTGCTAGTTTCAGCCCGACGCAGTTATCATTTTCATGTCCAGCACCATGTTGTTTGAATAGCAAATGCACTCGCGCCCATCTGTTCGCTCATGGGCGTGCTGGTCTGAAAACGAGGTGTGTTCAGGCGCATTGTTGGTGCGTTGCTATTTTGAGGCAACTGAAAACGACTGCGTCATTGACCAACAAAAACCTGGTCTAAAGTCAATAGCGCAGTATTTTTTTGTGTTATTTAAAGGGCGCGTTAGTAATATGCATCTATAGGCGGGTGCACAACACGCGTACACTCTGCTTGTTTCACACACAGCAGCAACACACAAACATTTTAAATATAAAAAATAAAAGGATTCCTCTCTGGAGACGCGTTCAGTCTTTTCGCTCACAAATTCTGCCATGTAATTAGCGAATCCGCAACACACCCATGACTCATTAAGAGACTAGGTACAACCCTTTTGGACCATGCGCCTAGTGTGCCGACCGTTTTTTCCGTTGTTAAACTAGCAAAAGTGGATTCGGACACGCCCTAAGTGCACCTGCGCCATGTGCTTCAGACCATGCACTCAGATCATTAAAATAGGGCTGGCCCTATATGCTATAATATATTTTTTTTTAGATAATAATAACAACAACATTTACACAACACCATTTTCAACTACTGTTTTGGCCGTCCATTTACACGACAACGACGTTTCATTAAAACGGGTTTCAAAGTGCACGTTTTTGAAAACTATACCATTATTGTCTCCGTGTAAACTACAAAAATGCGAATTTGTGAAAATGGTGATGTCCTTGTTCAGTGTATAGGTGAGTAGTGTTGCTTTAAAAAGAGACTGCCACCTACTGGCATGGCATGAATAATACAGCGTTTTTAGTCGTTTTAGCGCATCTGTGTGAATGGGATTGTTTTGACAACGTTGTTGTCCGTATGCAAAAAATGCTAAGGAAAAACATTTCCGTTTTTAGTGCATCGTTGTCGTGTAAACGTACCCTAAGAGGTCCAACTCAAACTCAGACATAACGTAACAGTTTCGAACTAGTACTATATACCTTGTTTTTAACGTAAGAGTGTGTGCGGCCATTTATAATTTAAATGTGTGAGTCTCCCGATCATAGGCGGAGTTTCACTTTTATGCTTGAGGGGGCACCTTGGGTATAATTTATATTATTATAAATGATAATAATAATTATGGTATTCTATCGAAAGAAATATGAGGTAAACATGTGAATATACATTTCTCCAAATGTGGACTAAAAGTTTGTAGCCTTGTGTAGGCTACTGAAGCACTGTGATCAAAAATAAATGAGAGCAAATGCGATTGAATATGTACAGGTTTGTGTCTCGTTATTCAATTCAAAATATTAACTACAGATTGATTTTGCATTCCTATCAGAAATTAAGAATTATTAGTGTCATTGTAAATAGTGGTCAAATATCGAAGCTATCTAATCTATTTAATACTTCAAAGCTCAAAGTTAAGTCAGAATATTTATTGTAAAAAATAAAACAAATTTAATAATAATAATAATAATAATAATAATAAAGGAATTGAATAATTAAAGCATTAAAAGGGATTTAACGGGGGTAAAGTTCTAGGTCTAATTGTAGTAGGCTAATGAAGTAATCAATTTAAACTATTTGCAAATATTTTATTTTATTTTAAAAGAGTTCACTCTTATTCGTATGTCTAATATGTAGAAAATGCAAACGTTTTATGCCTCGTCGTCACATTCATTTATGAATTACATGAATCATGATCGCATTTTTTCAACTCAAAACGGTGAAATTTCACAAAAAGTCAAGTAGTTTCCAGTCTATTACTGCCAGTAGCTGAACATTTCTATCATAAAACAGTTGTCTAAGACTTGCATCTACTTACATCTTTCCATGAACTCTTGTTGAGTTGTGACAGTGACAGTATGACAGTAAGCCCCGCCTTCTTTGATTTGATTGGCCATTTCGATCATTTTGACACTGACGAGCGCTGTTAGACCACTGAGGTAGAGCAGCCTAAAAAATTAATCAGCCTAAAAATGTAACTTTTAACATTTTTTCTCATCTCATTTCTCAAAAACAATCAGCTTTACTCATTCTACACTAAAAGGATAAGATAAGACAAATAAAAATAGAAAATATTAATTATATTATTTTTTTATTTTTTTTATTCATAGTTCAGACAAAATCATTGGCTCTGGTCTGGGGGGGCAGTGCCCCCCCTCGCCCCCCCAAAACTCCGCCTATGCTTCCGATGTCATTCACTGGGAGGTATTTTAGCTGTACAAAAACAATCTGTAATGCTGCTTGATTCTGCCAAATGGTATTTGTTATCAGAATTTCCATGTATTATCGTAATCAAAAACACACAGTTTGTAGCACAAATAGTTATACCATTTACTGCATTTTGTTATTATTCTGGTTAATTACCTACAGCAGCTAATGAATCGTAAGTCTCGCACATTCACAGAAAATAGCTTACTTCCATGTTGCAAAATAAGGTGGATAGTGCAAAGTATCTTTAAGTGTAGGTGCTAACTTAAGAATACTGGTCCACACTTATGCAATTTATTTTCCCACTACTTTTTGAGGAATATCCCTAAACAGACTCATCTATCTATCCGTGTAAATTCAGCGAGTGAGTCAGTGACTATGATATGCATGGACACTGGGCGTCTTATCAGCATCCAGCAGAACAGGCTAATCTCACTCGAAACCGCCACCTGCGTTACTTCCCTCCTCCCACTGCCAAACACCGAACAACACAACCCATCACTGACAATCCATCTCTCTAATTTAACATTTTACTGCTCATTTTAGTTGAGTAAAAAAAGTGTAATATGATGTCAAATGTGACTAGCTGCACATTTTGATTTGTGACTGATGACATGAACCTAGCATAACAGCTAAAGTAGTTTTCAATGAGCCATTAGTGTGGTGATGTCTAGGGGAGGAAGGAAAAACACCTAAAAAAATTCTAAAAATACCAAACTAATATACTTTTTGGTTGTTAGACACCTAGTTGATTATCTTCATAGGCCCTATAAATATTAATAAATGTGAACCTAGACCACAAAACCAGACATAAGAGTAATTTTTTTTTATTATTATTAAGATTTATACATCATCATGAATAAATAAGCTTTCCATTGATGTATGGTTTGTTAGGATAGGACAATATTTGGCTGAGATACAACTATTTGAAAATCTGGAATCTGAGGGTGCAAAAAAATCTAAATATTGAGAAAATCGCCTTTAAAGTTGTACAAATGAAGTACTTTGCAATGCACTACTAATAATTTTTGATATATTTACGGTAGGAAATTTTAAAAAATCTTCATGGAACATGATATCCTACTTAATATCCTAATGATTTTTGGCATAAAAGAAAAATCAATCATTTTGACCCATACAATGTATGGTTGGCTATTGCCACAAATATACCCGTGCGACTTATGACTGGTTTTGTGGTCCAGGTTCACAAATAAATAAAGATACAGCAGGACTTTTTGAATCGTGAGGTGCCTAAAAATGACAGTGTCAGGACAAAGAACGAGACGCAACAAACAATTTCCAGTTATCTGGTTTCAAACGAACGTAGACTCAGACGGAAAGGGAAATAGGAAAGGTTTCAGGAGCTCCATCTGCATGCTGGTCTGGACAAGAAATGCATCCCAGCTTTCAGTGGAGTGGAGAATGGAAAAGTCCAGTGATGTAACAGCTGCTAAATGCAGGCATTCCACATCTCGGTTTCCCTTGCTCACAGTTTCCCCGCTGAGCCTTCCCTCGGTTTCTTCTGCTCTCCGTTCCAGTGCTCTGATTACAAACACTGACGAGGCGGAGCGTCGAGGAGGATTTTTGTTAAACTGTCTCCAAAAATAGACCTCTTTCCAAGACGAAAGTGTCTGTACAGTGTCTGTTCATGGTTATGAGGTCATATCCCTCAACGAACCCTAAACCAGCTAATCATTAAGGCCCGCAAATTTGAGAGCTGACTCTGAGGGAGGAAAACGTGGGAGGGTTAATAAAGGCCTTCTGAAGCGAATCGATTGGTTTGTGTAAGAAAAAAAATCCATATTTAGCACGTTATACAGTAAAATATCTAGCTTCTGGCGGACCGCCTTCCGGAAAAAACGTAACTAGCGTGATGATGACGTCAGACGTAGCGTAAGCATTTTGAACTGCGAGAGGCGCTACACTTTCTTCGTAAGTTGAATACGGAAGGCGATCCGCCTTGTGGAGTACTTTTATAATGGATGGATGCACTTTTTTGGGCTTCAAATTTTGGGCTGCAATTCACTGCCATTATAATGCTTGGATTAGCCAGGACATTTTTTAATATAACTCTGATTATATTCGTCTGAAAGAAGAATGTCATATACACCTAGGATGGCTTGAGGGTGAGTAAATCATGGGGTAATTTTCATTTTTGGGTGAACTATCCCTTTAAGGTTGATCAAGAAATGTATTTGCAAAAGTGACCATCCATCTTGAAACCAAAATTATTTTACAGTTAGTCATTTCTAACAGAACCTAACAAAATTTCAGAAATACTGATGGTTTTCTAACAAATTTTAAACACTTCCTGTTTACCATCGTTCAAATGTTAATAGAAAAAAATAGTCAAGCCCACAATTTCCATCATTTGTTGAACCAATGTTGATATTTCCAGTCCAATTTGGCAACAGATTGCAATTCCGTTTGGTGCTGGTATTAGTGCAGAAATTACACACACGCCAACTCAAACGTAAAAAAGTGGTGGGTCTATCTAATCTGCTTCATTCAAGCTTTCCACTTATCTTACGCATTCCTATCAGTAAAACTAAATCAAATCAAATCACCTTTATTTATATAGCGCTTTTTCCTATATCCCAATCCAAAAGTTCCTCTAGCATTATTTCACAACCATATTTAAATGCAGGAGCGAATCTAAATTATCGTTCTGTCCAAACTCTCAAAGTGCAGCTTACGCATTTCTATCAGTAAAACGCTCCATGTGAAAGTTTCTCTAGCTTGAATGCGTCCTAAAAAGCTCTGCAAAACTTAGTTCTCAATTGCCATATTCTGTTAAATCAACCATATTTAAATACAGAAATGAATCCCCAAAATTGCTCCTTCCACACTCGCATCTAATGCATTCCTATCTGTAAAATGCTGTTTTCCACACTCTTAAAATGCATCTTACACATTCATGACAGTAAAAAGCTCAGATGTAGATGCCATCAGTTAGCAGATCATTTGATTTCATCTATTTTGATGGAAAAAAAAATATTAGTAACTAGATACGCATTAATGTTAGTAGTAAACTACAATCGACAGAAGCTATATATTTTGATTATACTTGCACACAGACAAGCAGTGCCTAATTTGAGCCAGGGCCTGTTATGGAAAATGTCAGATTTAGTTTTTTTGTGTTCTGGCATTAAAAAGTGCATTACTTGTTGACAGCATGCGCACATGTGAGACAGAGTACAAATTAAGCACTGCGAACAAGGTAACAGTGTCTAAAAGCGATAATACTTTGATATTTCTTAACTAGTTCAACTTGGTTCGAAAAATTTTACCATAACCATATTTAAATACAGAAGTGAATACCTTAAATTATCATTCTGTTTGTCTACAAAACTGAATCTAATGAAATTTTGGCACCATTTTAGCATCTTTTGGCTGTAAAGCAGAAATGTAAATGCCATCAATTAGCCAGACATTTGGTTTGATACATTTTTTATTAAAAAAAATGTCATTTTTTTGTAAACTACAGTCGACAGAAGCAATATATTTTGATTGTACTTGCACTTGTGTAGTGGAGGCAAGCTAGTAAGAGCTGTGTGGGTAAACTTCACTCCCTTGGCCTTTATGATGCGTGCTAGCGACTGACACTAGACTGCGGTCTTTAGTGTCCTTGTTAGTGCACCCGCCTAACATTGCGGACACCCTGGTTCGAATCCCGCTGAGAGTGGTGTGAGTAGAACCAGAGGAGTTACATTGATGCTATGACCCGAATGGGAGTGAGGTTTAAGGGGGTGAGTGTAACGGAGGAAAGCTAGTAAGAACTGTGTGTGTAAACCTCACTCCCTTGGACTCAAGAGGCACGCTAGCGTCTGACGCTAGAGAATGCAGACTTTAGCATCCTTGTTAGCCACCCGCCTCCCATGCCGGAGATCCAGGTTTGAATCCCGCTCGGATCGGGTCGAGTAGGACCAGTTACTTTGGTGCCGTGACCCGGATGGGAGTGAGGTTTAGGGGGGTGAGTGTAATGGAGGCCAGCTAGTAAGAGCTGTGTGTGTAAACCTCACTCCCTTGGCCTCAAGAGCACATTAGCGACTAACGCTAGAGACTGCAGTCTTTAGCATCCTTATTAGCCACCCGCCTCCCATGCCAGAGACCCAGGTTCGAAGTAGGACTGGTTACACTTGCACCTCAGACAGGGTAAGAGTGTCCAAAACATACAGTAGTTTGATAGTTCACAACTAGTTTGATTTGGTTCTGTACACACTATGCAGCTGCCATAACCTGAATAGGAGTGTTAGAATAACCAAACTCTTTGTACAGAACAGTATTAAACACTCAGAAGAGGAGTAACAACCCTATTAACCTGCAGTGTGTACGTGGCCAATGGAAATTTGATTTTTAGGACTATCTGTTGATATAGAAACACAACAGGAAATGCAGTTGTGCAAAGCACCACATCCTCTCTCTCTCTCTTTCCCCACCCTTTCTATTTGCGTATCCTAGCTGAACTATCTCAGAGAGACCCAATATCCTGTTTTGGCTGTAAAATAGTTGTTTTAACCCTTCACCCCGACTGGCCCATTTGTCAAGGAGAGAATGAACAATATCCCAGCGGCCAAATCCTAATACGGGACAAACAGGGTTGAACTTGAGCCGGAATGTCGACAAGAGAAGGTCCTATCCCAGATAAGTTAGTTTTTCCTCAAAGTCAAGGTGGACAGATGGTGGTAGGGTGTTGGAGCTGATGGTGTTGTTCTTGCCTCTCATGTGAGATCATCAGAATGAAACGACTGTCCTTTTTATAAACCGTAACTCTCTCAAAGGAAAATGCCTTCCCGTACCGAACACTTACATTCAGTGCAGTTCAGAGCAGCCGAGTGTGTATCATTATCATTAGCGTCTATTGTTGCTCAGATCTGGCACACGGAAGAACAAAGACTCACCGTGACCCGGCTCTTGAACCAGGGTAACGTTGGCTGACACCGATATGAGCGCTTTCAATTAGACAGGCTCCACAGTGCTGCAGGCACAGGAGGGAGAGAGCGAGCAGGGTGATGTGACAGAAATTAAGCTTGTTACAAACTAATTTCAACTTCGCTTCATCGAAACTTGCATTACCACTCCCTCTCTCTCTCGTTCTCTCACTAGAGGCATTTGCATATCCCAGGTAAACTGGGGAATAAAGACAGCGGATTCAATTAATCCTCTTGGGAGCTAATTAGTTACAATTAAATTTCTGCTTCACTTGTTGTACAGGAGTGTGCAGTAAACACGTAAAGAATATGTAAAACTTGCCCGTTTTTCACCCAAACTATTAATGTATTCTCATGGAAAAAAAACAACAACACTGAACGCACCTTTTGAGAGGCAAATGATAAATTTGCACTTTGGATGGACTTTCATATTCATATCTGTGAATATATATATATATATGTGGTTGCTAGGACGCTCTCGGTGGTTCCCAGGACATTGCTATGGGGGTTGTTAAGGTGTTCTCTATGGTTATCAGCAGCTGTGCGGTTGACATGTTTTTTATGGTTGCTATGGGGTTGATAAGGTGTTCTAGCTGGTTGCTAAGAAGTTGCTAAGCAGTTGCTAGGGTGTACTTGGTGGTTGCTAAGGTGTTCTGGGAGGTGTCTAGGATGTTGCTATGTGGTTGTAAGGGTGTTCTGGGAGGTGTCTAGGATGTTGCTATGTGGTTGTAAGGGTGTTCTGGGAGGTTGCTAGGATATTGTTATGTGGTTGCTAACTGGCCCCAAATCCAAAGAGCCCACTTCCACTCCTTAAATGCATGTCTATTGGATTTTTTTGCCTGTATTATCATAAAATTATTGTTAGCCCACGCACTTAGAAAAGTAAAATAATCACATGTAGTTCTAAACAACCAATATACAATAATCACGAAGTATGTCCATTAACAGTGCTGGATAGTGACTGATTACATGTAATCTGGATTACGTAATCATATTAAAAAAATTAAGTACCTGTAATTAGATTACATTACATTTTAAAATACTTGTAATCTGAATGCAGTTACTTCTTTATTGATTACATGATTACATGTTATTCTCACAATGGCAATAAATTAATCATAATCCATTGATTCCGCCTACTATGTCTTTTTTATCTTTTAAATTATATGCACTTTTCAAACACATCAAAATGTACAAATTCACGCCATATTTACATGCAATGCAGGGATTCCCCAAATTTTGTTGTCAGCTGAACTTCTTCGACCTAATATATTTACTTGAAGTGTCCCATCATGAGATTTAAAGTTAATAAGTAAGGTCAATAATAAAAGTCGATAATAGTAAATAATAATAATAAAATTAAGTTCACGGTTAGTCTGATGTCAGTTAATGGTCACATGACATACAGGTAAACAAAACAAAAAATTTTTTTAGTAGGCTAAGTGTTTCATTTTTATTGTTTTTATTTTAAAATAATTTATCTGAGTTTTACATTTTTATGATTTAATTAATAAATAGCTTTACAATAAACCCCCAGCAGTTCTTTCACGAACCCCAGTCTGGGAAACCCTGATGTAATGTAATATTTAATGTAGGCCTACTTCATGTTGTTGATAAAGAATGGAATATATTTTCAATTTATTTGTTTTTTTTTTACATATGCAGTGTTGGGAAGGTTACCTTGGAAATGTAATAGGTTACATATTACAAATTACTTAAATTTAAAATCTAAGTAGTGTAACTATTTCAATTACTTTATTAAAGTAATGTAACTGATTACATTTGATTACTTTTCTAATTTCCAGCACTGAAATGCCTTTTTATCACTTGCCATGGTGGCAACTCTCAGACAGGTTGTAGCCTAAAGCTTTCAGCGGCAATGTGGATTGATGTAATTGGCAGATGTGGTACACTGCAAATTCAAATGAGAACCAATCAAAAGCATCAGAATAGCATCCCTTTACTAAACGGCCTTTAAATGACAGGAGGCATCGTGTACCTCAAAAACAGGCAAAGCAACAAATTAATATTATTCAACAAATCCTAGCTTTTTTTCCCTCAGTTACTGTAACCGATTACAGTTACATTTATTTTGTAATTAAATTACGTAATCTAGTTACATGTAACTAGTTACTCCCCAACACTGTATGTATGGTACAATATGGTACAAGATTATCCTATTCAATGTGATAAACGAGTTAAGTCAAAAAGTAATCTAAAAGTAATCCAAAAGTAGTCCGATTACATTACCTAAATTTTGTGATTTGTAATTTTTGTAATTTGGAATCAGTAATGGACCACGTAATCTACCCAGCGTTGTCCATTAATAAATCTCAACTGACACACACACAGGTGTGTTGAGAGTCTCTATATTGTCATCACCCATCAACTTTGATTTCCGCGTGTCACACCATCCCACCACGTGTCACTTCCTGTTATGCCATGCAGCGAGTGACAGAGCCAGCGCAGGCCGCCCTGTCAAACCTCACCTCAGTAACAACAAACAAACAAAGGAGAAGAGAAAAGACGCTGAGAGACATAAGGAGACACAAAGAGATGCGAGAAGACAGATGGAGACGAGACATGCGTGCATAAACAACAATGTTGTCACTTAAGAGATTAAATTGTATTAAGTGCTAATACTGTGACACACCTCAGACGTCTGCTAAAAAAAATTTTAGTCACTTAGATGGACAGGATGGAGCAGAAATAGATCGATATTTCACTGAACTGCCGCTGTCTAGGACACGTGCCGCGTACATAATAAAATGTAGCCGTGAATCTCTCAGAGAGTCGCTTTAAAAGCTCTGACAGGCCATCAAAGCGGGATCTGAAAGATTGAAAATAGACGATCATGACTCTTTTCACACCTTGTCAGTACGACTAGCCTCTACATCAGAAGGTAGAGGGTAAATCTTTCTTTTTTTTCCCCACAGAGGGATTGGGCTGCTCACTTTGCACATGGAGATGGCTGACAGTGCGCTTGTTAAGAAAACTGTCACCTTAAATCAACAGGAATTCATTCTTTATGCTGGTAATAAGTGAAGAGGGTGTTCATATGGGGAGTTTAGCCAAGAGTTCATCTGTGACGGAAGCGCGGTAGGGCGGTATATTATTTCGTGATTGGGTAACATGATAATTATGCTGCAAGAAATCTGTGTTGTGTGTGAAAGTATAGTAATCAAATTATAATGAACTGTGTGTACTTAATGGGACTTAACATGGGGAGAAGCTAATTACTACACATTGTTATTGTTAATTCTTTCATAATGATATAATTAAATTATGTAATATCATCAACTCCTTGACTTACGTGATTTTAAACGTTTGGAGTTTCGATGCTAATCTAATGCAGAAGTTTTCAAACTTTTTAATGGCAAGGACACCCAAATTGGATGATTTTCTTAAAAGGATATACAGTAAACTATATAAACTCAAATATTTTCATGAATTAAGACCCATTTATACTCTGTAAAGTGAGATATCATAATGTTTTTTTTTTTTCTTAAATTAAATAATTTGCTTTTATATTGTCATTGTACTAAAATAAAGTATGTAAAAAAAAATGTTGGGAGATACACTATCAACTTGTATGTTTAATGTTCAAACATTTGAAAATCGAAAAAAAAAAACTAGGGCTGTGAATAATAAAAAATAACCACAACCACAATTATTAATGAATCAGAACATTCAGAAACATTCGCATAAATATCAATTAACACATATAATTATATATTAATGTAAATATTTATTAATACATTTTATTTAAAAAAAATAAACATTTTTAAATATATTTTTAAATAAAAAAAATATTTTAGATGAAATTCAGAGTTTTTTATATTTTATATTTTAAAAAATGATATTAAATTTTTTTATTAAAGATAAAAATTATTTTAAAATATTTATTTAATAATTATTTAATAATCAATTTGACAGCCTTAAACAGCATAATATATACTACACTAAAAAATTAAGCCTTTTAATTTAATTAATTTCAATTTAATTAATAGTAAAATTCCATCAACTTGAATAGAATAATCATTACGTAGTTTAATTGAATAATTGAACAATTAATCAATTATTCAATTAAATTACGTAAGGATTACTCAAATACATTTTTACTATTTACTATTAATTAAATTGTGTAAATCTTAAAAAAAGGCTTAATTTTTTTTGAATATAGTATATATTATCCTGATTAAGGCTGTCAAAATTAAATTATTAATAAAAAACTATTAAATATTTTGAATTATTAAATTATTGAATAATCCTTACGTTATTTAATTAAATAATTGAACAAACCTTATTCAATTAAATTACGTAAGGATTATTCAATTTGATGGAAATTTACTTTAATTAATTAAATTGTCTAAATATTAAAAAAGGCTTAAAATGTTTTTGAGTGTATAATTCTCCCTTATGGTCCAAAAGATGTGTCTGCTGTAATAAATAGAAAATACATAACACAAATATCGTAAAACAGTTTCATATATAGACTCTTAAGTACTGAGTACTGAATGTACCAAATAGATTACATGTATAATGAACACTTGTCTTGCCCATTTAAATCATTTGTAATGCATTATGGGAACGCCTGTAAAGGTTACATAAGCTGTCTTACAATTTAGAAGGTTGAAAAAATGTTCTGCCTACCATTAGAAAATGCCTTTGTATTGGGAGCGCACCTATGATGCCTTACCTAATGAAGCCTATGTAGGAAGCTCACTAGGTTAAGGAACAATCATGGACACTGCAATGTAAGGTTCCTCCCTTTAATTAGCTGAACTGTCCCGACGAGACATCATGCAAAATAATAGAGCCAATTATGAATTTTACCCGGCCTGAAGTGACAGCCAACTTTAAGTATGCAGATTGTGCGATGATTTCAAAGAAATCCAAACGTACAGCATTACAGGACACATGAAAGAGGAGAAAGCTGCTGAAGGCCTGATTGCAAAAAGGTTACATCATCCAAACAAACCAAGACAAGTCGAGTCGCGTCTACGCAGACAATTTGCTGCTGCATCAGTATTACGTTAAGACAATGGGCCGTCTTCACCACCGAACACCGGTTTCAGCACTCTTGCACGCTGTGCTTTGCTCTCATGTTAAGGGAACAGTTTAAACGCTGTGGATTTCAACAGATGAAGCAGTAGGAAATTTAAACTAGTATGTGCCGTCACGTAGACAAAAGCACTCTTACACAGGTATATGCCGACTGAACACACAACACAGCTGCAGGTGTCTAATTAGGTGTCCTTACAACAAGTTTCGGGAAAAAGAAAAGAACAAGTTAGCATGAGAAGGAAAAAATGCCAGTGAACTAACATCCTTCACTTTGTTTTTTTTAATAGTTTTGCTCCTGGAAAAGCTGAAGGAAAATCATTTCTAAAAAGCTAACAAAACAGAAAGCTACAGGTACCTGAATACAGTGTAATCAGACTTTAGCAATTAAAATGTTATAAATAACTGAAATAAGCACGAATGTTAGGGCGTCAAAACATCTCAGGGCCCAAAAAACACCCCAGAGAGTTAAACCATGTCAAAAAAAAAACAAACAAAGAAAACAAAAGCAAAAAAAAACAAAAAAAAAACATAAAAAACAAGACAAAAACAAAGAAAAAAGAAAAAATACAAAACAAAAAACAACAACAAAACACTACAAAACCATAAAAAAACAAGACAAAAACAAAAAAAACAAGACAAAATACCAAACAAAAACAAAACAAAACCAAAAAAGACAACAAAAGACAAAATGCAAAATAAAAACATAAAAACAAAACAAAAAGACAAAAACAAATCAAAACAAAAAACAAAAACAACAACAAAACACTACAAAACCATAAAAAACAAGACAAAAACAAAAAAACTAGACAAAATACCAAAAAACAAAAAAAAACAAAAAAGACAACAAAAGACAAAATGCAAAATAAAAACATAAAAACAAAACAAAAAGACAAAACAAGACAAAAACAAATAAAACATAAATACAACACAAAAACAAAAGAAAAACAAAAAGACACAACAAAAGACAACACAAAACAAAAAAAAACATAAAAACAAAACAAGACAAGACACAAAAGGCAAAAACAAATCAAAACAAAAAAAACAAAATACAAAAAACAAAATACAACATACAAAACAAGACAAAAACAAAAAAGACAAAAGACAAAAACAAAACAAACAAAACAAGACAAAACCAAAATAGACAACAAAAGACAAAACAAAACCCTAAAAAACAAGACAAAAACAAAAGACAATATACAAAGCAAAAACATCAAAACAAAAACCAAAACAAGACAAAACAAAAAAGACACAAGACAAAAACAAAAAACCATAAAAAACTAAAGACAAAACAAAAACATAAATACAACACAAAACAAAACAAAAACAAAAAAAGACAAACAAAAGAATAAAACAAAAAAGAATAGAAAATAACAAAATAAACTAAAGCAGTTTCTTAAGCACAGGTAAAGGAAAGGCAGAAAGACGAAAGCGGGTCTAGACCGTAACATCTGGTCAGAAGGGCGAAAGGGAGGGACGAAAAGTTAAATAATTAAGTGTTAAAACGCACTCTGCTCAAATTAATTATGTGTTTCTTGAGACGGTACAGAAAGGTAAATATTTGACTTGGTCAGAGTTTTTCTGTGGTTAGACGACTGAAAGTCTCTGGAAATGAAATTAAAACAGAGACGTGGAAATGAGTGTGCTTGCATAACCTTAAGATTCCTGTAGTTAGGGATGTCATTAAAAACTTAATGTGTCTGTCTATTAGGCCACAAATATCTGATTCACGAATATGACAGCTTATATTTTACACATTAAACATTACTTTTATAAATTACTACTTGACAATTAACATTATACTAGTTTATTTAATATTAAAAAATAATACAAAAAGTCAACTCAGACATAAAAATATACAGCTAGTATAGTGAATCTAGATCCAATTTTATTTAGATTTGAAACCGTGTCCAACACTTCATTCTGAGTGTCACATTTCCAAAGAGTCTCCGAAACAAACCACACAGCTACAGATTTATATTGTCAAATCCAAACCAGATTACAGCTCCTCCTCCATAAATCCCTCAAAAATGATGGCACAAGACCCTAGTCACCTCTGACAGAGCCTGTGGGAAAACCGGGCAGAACACCCAAGACTGATATATGACAAGAACACAGCGAGAACTGGCGGATGGATGGATTAATGGCTTCTGAAAGAAAGAGACGAGGCAAGAAAAACGAGCGGCAAACTTTCTTTGTCCTATGCCTTTTCCGTCCGCACAGATGCGCGCTGGAGCCAGTGCAGCTGGCTGCCTGACAAATAGGAAAAAATAGTCCAATTTGAGCTGGTCGTTAGCAGTTCGGAGCAGCGCATTCCAGATAAATGAGCGGCCGCCTCAGGTATGGCAGGAGAATCTCTTGAAGCATTCCTGAGAGACTGGGCCTGTATTACGGCACCCCCTTCACCGTGCCTTCGATCTGCCCGGCCCGGCCCAGCCCGGCTACAGCAGAGGTCACCTTGCCGCTCTGCTCCTGCCGGGGTTCTTATTTTTACCATTACACCCCCCTTTCTTACACACAAACACACACACTCTTACACTTCTAGCACTTTGTGCCCCATTAGTCCAGCTACTAACTTAAAATGCCACAAAAGTGTAGAATATGCTATTTTTTCCCCTGAAATCCACATAAGGTTGCCTGCATTAAATCAGTCATAATTTTGTTTATTTATATAATGATTCTTTCAACAATTTTGTATTATTTTTGTACACATGTACTAACCAAGTTCAATGCGACAAGTTAACAAATTACACTGAGTGTGAAAAATCACAGCCAATCAGAAGATATTTAATGTTTAAATGTGCAATTTTCACAGTATATACAGTATATAGTTTTTATTTTAATTTTAGTTCAAGACTAATACTTTTGTTTTGTGAGATTTCGAGCAGTAATTTGAACCAATGACATTTCACACTATTATAATATTTCTTTATTCATTTTGAATTAGTTTTTATTTTAATTTTAGTTCAAGATTAATCATTTTGTTTTGTGCAATAATGAGCAGTATTTTAAACCAATGACATTTCACAGTATATATTATTATAATATCTCTTTATATTTTTGGACTTAGTTCTTATTTTAATTTTAGTTCAAGATTAATCATTTTGTTTTGTGCAATTTTGAACCAATGACATTTCACAGTATTATAATATTTCTTCATATATTTTGAATCTATTTTTAGCTTAATTTTAGTTCAAGATGAATAATTTTGCTTTGTGCAACTTTGAGCAGTATTTTGCACTAATCACATTTCACAGTACATACTATTATATATATTTTGAATGAGTTTTTATTTTAATTTTAGTTCAAGTTTAATCATTTTCTTTTGAGCTTTTTTTTATCATTTTTGATAACTTTTGCTGTTCTTTTAAATATTTATTTTTAGATTTAATTTATTTTTCATTTTCATTTCATTTCAGTTCTAATTTTTGTTTAAGTTTCTTTAAGTTTAAGTTTTTCATCTGATATTCATATTTTTAGTTAGTTGCCAAGACAACATTTCTAATTTTTTATTTAAGTTTTTACGTTTTTAAGCTATTCACCTAATACTTATATTTTATTTAATTTCAGCTTTATTTAAATAATAAACCTAATAGTTTTAGTTTTAGTGAAATGACAACACCGCACCACAGAAATAGAAACAAAACATATGACAAAATGTCCTTTCACAATGTGTAGTTGAGTAGTATAAAAAGACTTTTTTTTCCTTTTTTTATATTTGCCGCTCTATCACATTGTGCCTGTTTTTGCTACTGTACCTTTAAGACATGCTAATAGCCTATGTTGTTCGTTTAGGATGCGAAAAGTTGCTAAATACTGAACAGGTGTTGATATGTAAATGTGGGCAGTCATATGTTAATGAGCTCATGAACAAGCCCGTTTTTTTACAGAAAGGGTCTTTTCAGACTTTCTGTAAGTTACAGTTTGTCTACATCAAACTCCTTTACTTCAAAAGAGTAAAGACAGTTTTTCATAATATAGCCCTATTTCTCAGATAAAACCTTGTTTGAAGGGACTAATATGATATAATGGTCTCTCCTCAGCAGAGGCCAGGATATAGAACACGAAAAGCGAGAGGGGAAAAAAGGAAGGAGAAAAGAGGAGTGGAGAGACAGAGGAGCAGCATAACAGCCGACTCCATCTGCTATGGCTAGGTGAAGGGTAGAGAGTGCACTCCATTAAAAGCGTCTGTGAGGGGCTGAAAGGAGTCAAACACTCAGTCTGGCATTTTGACTCTGAAGTTCCCTCGCTGCAGCTTCAGCGCGTGTGCTGCCAGGGACACACTTCCTCTGAGGGAAATCTCTGGAGGCCTATGGATGTCATAGAGACTTCCAGCAGGTGAGGATACGGTCTGTGCCTCTGTCAGCCGAGGTAATGAACACCAGCACGTTCGGCCCTGCTTGTGATTGAGTTCCACTTACAAAACAAAACTTTTAAAAATAGCAAAATAAAGAGAGAATTAACATGCTAATTGCTAATGCTAACCTACTGTGTTGGGCTCTGAGCTAAATCAGATTTTCTGTATCATACATATCATTGTAACAAATTTCAATAGTATATTACATCTGGCTAGTCACTTTCACACATGAAATCTGTTAGCAGATTAGCATTTCCAGTAAACGTGGACCGTTTTAAATGGCGCAGTGGATGACTTGCAGTCTTGTGGCCTTTACTCAAGTATGTCTCTGAATTACCAACCATACAAAAAGAGAGTCAAAAAAGATTTAAGTAACAAGCTACTTTTCCAAAAAGTAATGGTGTTACGCTACAAAATTTTACGACGCTAACTGTCATCGCAAATTGCGCATGCCACTTTATAGTTGCGTAAACTTAGCCAACAGTCAAACTAGGGCTGAACAATGAATCGATAAGACCAAAATCACGATATGGCTTGTGTCGTGAATGAATATACGCACTTTTACAACCCTCTACAATGCGAGTAAATCACCTGCATATGCGACTACATTTTCATGCTAGGAGACTATAATGTCTATCATTACACAGTAAAAAACGTTGGGTTATTTTTTTAACCCAACCGTTGGGTTCCTTTTAACCAGTGCATTGGGTTAAAATAACCCACAGTTGGGAAGGTGCTATACCAACCCACAGTTGGGTTACTTGTTAGGTTATTTTTAACCCAACATTTTTAAGTGAGTAGCTATTGGCTAATGAATTGTTAGATTTCACTGGCCAGTGTTTGAGTTAGATGCTAAGTCTGGTATAAGTCTAGCACAGATATATTTTCACTCGCCTTGTCTTGAACACTGACTGAATGCTTGAGAGTCTCGCTCATATCTCAATGGATGCGCAGAGTATTTGACGCACCGTAAACTCTAGTGTGAAGGCGCACGACTCGCTGTCACTTAGCTGAGAGTGCTGCGTTTCTCTCAAACACGCACGAGAGTCTTGCGTACCATGAAGAATTGACGCACTACGTGTAAATGATATTCTTTGTTGTATTTTCCTGTCAAAAAGTGGAGTTCATTTGGAATTATTCAGCCTTTAAAAACAAGCAGAAGCAATTGCCGGTTTCTCCGGTAGTGGGCGGAACTAATGCGCAAACGGCAATCTCATTGGCTGGCGCTCATCTATTATCGTCCCTGTTTTGATTACAACAAATCAGTTAGAGCGAACGCAGATAACATGATTAATATTCATTAACCCAGCAGCTCATCAATCTTATTACTTATTAGTAGTAGAATTATTATTAGTAGTAGTATCTTATCAGTATTATTGTTAGTTTTTTTAAAATGTTCTGTTAAAATGACAAATATGCAATCATACATATTCATTTATAATGGTTACCACATTTTAGTTATAATTAAGTTCCATAATAAAAAAATGCTTGACTGACTGATGTACATATGAACTTTCAGATTAAATATGAATGTACCTTAATGTAAAAATATGTGCCATGTTAGATAGATAGATAGATAGATAGATAGATAGATAGATAGATAGATAGATAGATAGATAGATAGATAGATAGATAGATATCATTATTGCAATTTTAGTTTAAAATAAAAATTATTATTATAGTTTTCTTAAATACTTTTTTTTTTAAATATGGTAGTAATACTTATTTTTATTTAGTAATAATAATAAAAATAATTATGATAATATTTCTTAACAACAACAATAATAACAATAATAATAATAATACTTCATTTACAGTAATATAAATTTAAAATTAAATATATATATATAGAAAAATCGCAACATCTTTGGCAATAAACAAGCACAGCAAACCTGTAGTTACAAAAATGTAAATAAAAAAAGGCAAAAGACTTTTTTCAATATTTCCCACCCCACCATGAAAAATTAAGGTAAAACATTACCTTAATTCAAGACATGTTCTCTGAAAACAAGTCTTAGCAAATTAATCTTGTTTTAAGGATGTTTAGATATTTTTACTTGCAGAACAATGCCAAAAAGCAGATTAAGATAAAGACTTTTGCAGTGTGCCAACTTTAGTTTTCAAAGCAGTATGTTAACGCAAGGAGGCAGACATTTATTTCACTGCCATTTTCAAAAAGCTCCCTGATCAGAGAGAGAGAGAGAGGGAGAGAGAGAGTTTTGCGGGCTGACAGAACAGTCATATGTTGTTACATAAAGATGACGACCTCTCAATATGCCTTTGATAACTTGGGACAGGGTGCAAGTTTGTGTGAGGGGTTCAAAAACCCTTCACAAGACTCCTCAACACAGACTCAGGCCATATTGTTCAGCTATTCAGCCTATAATTCAAACAACACTGTGTGGCTGCTGCTGGGCTGTTATCTGCTGGACACACACGGTATATGTGCCGCTGTGTAGATAAATCCCCACGTACACACACATACACGCACAATACCTGGTTCTAACTGTCTTTATCCAACATCGCAGATCATATCAAACCTCCCCGTCACTGCACGATGCTTATTTCTGCTTCTTTTCCCGAGCCGCCTCTGATTTTCACTCACTCAGCTCTAACGACAAACAGGGGCTTTGCTGTTACTTGCCGGTCTGATTGTTTATCCGGTCTAAGCTAAGCTCTTTAGTATTGGTCTGGGTATACCTTACAAGCCTGGATGTGATACTGGAGTGCATTTGATTCAATATATTTTACAGGAATATTTGTCCACGGTAAGAGGGGGCTTTAACACCCATGTACTGCCATTGGCAGCCCAGCTAGACCGGAGAGAATGATGGGATAAGATGGAGAGCAGACGCTTTTTCAGACACAGCCAAAGCCTTGCTTCCCTCTGATCTCTCATGGCCGCCGCCTGCAGTGCCTTTCTCTTTCTCTCTGTACCCACATGTATTTCATGTATTTATGTCCACAAACAAACATCGGCTACATTCACATGGTCAGTATTTGAGAACTAACAATCATAGCAGTGGCCGGTTGCATGAACTAGTCATCTAATTCTTTTCTTCAAGACTTTTCGTAACTTTTTAAAGTCAGTTACATAAAAACGTAGACTGGTTTAATTTGATACAGAAAAAGTAAGCAATTACCCAGAATTACTAGTTGGTCATACTAGTTCTTAAGACTCAGTCTTTACATAATGGCTAAGTTTATGCAGCTGGCCCCAGGTGTTCAAACAGGTCTCAAATTGCACAATATACAGCTATATATATACACACACACACACACACACACACACACACACACAGTGCTGGGTAGATTACAAATTGTAATCATTACTGATTCCCAATTACATGACAAAATTTGTAGATAGTTACATAATCCATTACACATTTTAGGTAATATAATCAGACTACTTTTAGATTACTTTTGACCTAACTTGTTACATTGAATTGAATAGGATAATATTGTACCATATTAATATAACAATACAAAGAGAAAGAAATATATTCTTTATCATTTAAATATTTTTACACAATTCTAATTCTTAATAAAACATTTTCGCAATTGCAATTTTATATTTTAGAATTCTCAGACTTTATTTCTCGCAATTCTGAATTTATAACTCGCAAATTTGAGAAAGTACGAATTGTGAGATATAAAGTCACATTTCCATTTTTTCTCTCTTTTTTATTCCATGGCAGAAACAAGCTTGGGTAACTTACTAATAAGTAGAAAAAAGCTTTTTTTTATACATTATAATAAAAGTCACTCTATTTATAACCAAACTGTGTGTGAATGTTGCCATATTTAAAACTTTAAAACAGGACTGACAACTCTGTTTTTCTGCTGTGTGAAAGTAGCCAGTATAGTTACATTAAAAAAATTATAAACAGCTTTCAGATATCTGAAAAGCATGAAATATTAAATGCTTGCTGTCTGATACATTACACACGGTTCATTACATGTAACAAAATACAAATATTGGTCACGGCCATCAGCATCCTTCAGTTTGCGCAAGACACAGCAAGCCTCCAACTCATTAGCGCTAGTAGCTGGTAATGGCACAACTCTAAATGGATTCTTTGATACCCGAGAGGACCGATTCATTTTCTCAATCAAAACCCATTTTTCTTATTAAATGATTGCTATTGATTTGCGTGGCTGCGCCTGCGAAATATATAACCCTTGACGTGGTCTACACCTGCCCCCCTTCTTGTTTTGCTAGTTAAATTCAAAGCTCATTTGGAAGCCGGGCTCTTTCATGTAAGTAATTATGTTTCCTTACGGCGATCCAGAGCTGAGACGCTGCCATTTCCTCAAAAATGGAAAAAGTGGGTGTCGACTCTCCCAGCTGCAAATAAATGGATTGGAATAGAGCAAATCAATTATTGCTTTGAGGTCAGAAACTATTAAAATCGTTTTCCCTCACTCCTCATTGATTATCTGTTTGCCATGAGCACAATCTCATTTTTGCTGTAAAACGTGGCCTGAAGTGTAATGAAGCACCAATATTCCAGAGTTTTTGATTCTGGCTGCATGCGCATGTATTTTGTGTGAGTGTAAACTAGATTTGCAATTCATGATGGCAAGACTAACACTTTTAAGTAAGGGGAAAAAAAACATGTTAAAAGTCTAGGTATGCAAAGGTTCGGTGCAAATAAAATGGGACATCAAATTTGCACCGCAAAATCTGGTAATTTCAATATGAATCCATCCAATCGGAAGATTCGCAAAAGAGTTCCCATGCAGGTTTCACTCATGTTCAAGTTCCTCATGCAAATTCAACATGTTGACTAACAGAAACGTTCTTGGTTTGAATATGACTTCTGTGTGAAGAAGCATCATTACACTATTGACAGATTTTTTTTTACGCATTTTTGCAAAAATTGCTAATGTAACCGCACCTTTAAACTTTGCTTCAATTGCAACAATCAACGGCTTGTCCAGATCTCAAGGGAAAATTGAACTATGTTACGATGTGGTGATTTGATATGAATTAGTACGATGTGAATCGTACAAAAAAGTATGATTATTTAAAAAAAAGTAAGCATCGAGGTCAGTCCCTAACCCTATTCCTAAACATACCCGTCACTGGGGTGTAAGCAGATTGAATGGGGGTTGGGGGGGATAAAGAAACAGAACAGTGAAGAAAATTCTAGGTCTAATTCTATTTGGGAAATAATCATGGCAACACTTTAGTATGGGGAACGCATATTCACTATTAACTATGACTTTTGCCTCAAAAAACTCCTAATTTACTGCTTATTAATAGTTAGTAAGGTAGTTTTTGTAGCGTTTAAGTTTAGATATTGGGTATGATTAAGGGATATAGAATATGGTCATGCAGAATAAGGCATTAATATGTGCTTCATTAGTACTAATAAACAGCCAATATCCTAGTAAATGCTTGCTAATAAGCAACTTAGAAATGAACCCTAAAATAAAGTGTTACCATAATCATTTTGAACTATTTGCAAATAATATTTGCATTAAAACAAGCACACATGTACTTAAAATGTTTCTTGTCTCGTCACACTCAGTTAGGAATTACATGAATCACACATACATGCATATTTTCAATTCAAAACGCATAAGCTTAAAATGTCTGCTTTTTGAACCAATTCAAATGGAAAATAATTATTGTCAGATTATGTCATCCGTATGATGTGGAGAGTCAGTATCGTTAACTTAATCTCTGCAGCCGAAAACACAGAAAACATTATCAATAAATTATTAAAATGTTTAGACAGTCTCCTTTTGTTTTTTCATGACACACTCATAATCATTACAATTTCGCTGTGGCAAGCTTGCGTGCGTTTGAGCGTTGATTAGGCTATGTATTATATAGGCAATTAAAGGCTTATTATTATGATTTATAGCTTAGTATTACAAACGCGTGATTAGTCGACTAATGGCTTAAATGAACGACTACTAGTCGACTAGAAAAATTTAGTCGAGGGCAGCCCTAGTAGTTTGCATCATTATATGTTACTGTTGGTCGTTTTAACATTTCTATCTCAAAACAGCTGACGTATTAAATGTTACGCTATTTACATCTTACCTCACTCTCAACGTCAAACTGACACTTCGCGCTGGAATAAATGCTCTAAATACCTCTAAACCCCGCCTACTTTGATTTGATTGGCTACCTCAATCATTTTGGTATTGACGAGCCGGACTAAAAATGTAACTTTTAAACCTTTTTGTCATCCTAACTACATACAGAGCGCTGTGTAATGGAGTGCAGCAGGGCAATTTGGCCATTTCTAATTATTTAGGGGGGGACTTGTTGTCAGGGTTCTGTCACTTTGGTCTAGTTTTGCTCTTGGGTTTGTGACAGAGCCCTGACACTGCTATATTGTCATGTTTTGTGTGAGCACATGGCTTGTCATGTGTCTCTTTGTGCCATGTGCTCTCATGTCTATTGTCTTGACCCCGTCCCTCTTGTTACCTGATAATTGGTTCATTTGCGCCACATGTCTTCGCTCATTTATTGCCTTGTTTGCTCCCTATTTATTCTCCTTGTGTTTGCAGTCCTATGTTGGTTCGTTGTCATTATTTCCCATTCCTGCTTCATGTTTCCTGGTTCCTTGTGTTTGGTATGTTCTAGATTTCGCCCTCGTTGGTTGTTTTTGTTTGTTTTTGTTACGTTTTTGTCATTAATAAAGCCCATATTCTCCTGTACTTGAGTCCTCGCTCCTTTCACCCATACCCGTCACGTGACACTTGTCCCTCTCAATGTCTATGGTGGTTACAACCCTGCTAAAAGATACAAAAATGGTTTAATTACAATGCTCACATATGTAATAAAAACAATGTTTGTTGTTTTACTGGTGGAAAAAGTCACTTTGGGGAAATCTATCTTCTTAGTACTCGTTGAGGCAGTTATTGTCTGTGACATCTTTAAATAACAGTAAATATCCAGGAAAAGCTCCACAGAAACCGGGATCCTAAAATATTAGGGGCCAGGACAATCTGGGGACCTGTCCAAGGAACTGTCAGGTGCTTCGTGGAAAAAAATGAAGCGGACGTGTTTTCCATTCTCTCATTTCTTCTCTAATAGAGTGTAGGTGCTGGCCTTTCCTGTGGGTCGACTCCCTATCCTGGTAGTTTGGCGTCTCTACGGAACAGCGTGAGGAGTCGAGTGTGTCTCGTGTGCGGAGGGTGTGTGCTTCCTGTCAGAGCACGGACGGTGTGGAGCCTTGAGTTGCAGTGGCCCCAGAGGGGCCTGTTCAGCCACCTTATTGTCATGTTAAGAATGCACGTCCTGTCAGCTATTGATCGCCCTCTCTCCGTTCCCTTTCTACTCTTCAGAAAGTACAAATGTGCTAGCACCTCATAAAGGCCTGTCGAGCATCACAAAGGGAAATTTGAGAGCGCACAAATCGGTCTTGAAGATGTATTCTCTTGTCTTTGCTCTTCTCTTTTGTCTTTTCATCGCTCTTGTCCTGATATTTTCTCTCTGGGTCGGAAGGTGAAAAACATCTGGGTTGTGACTTTTCCTGAGGCAATCGAATATTCCCTTTCATGCAGTGTGTAATATAGCTGTTTGTGAATGTAAACCTTCTGCAAAGTTGTAAAGTCGAAAGTGCACGATAAAGTTATTGTCTCCCAAAAGAAAGAATCAACTCTGAACCGCCTATACGAGTCGTTTGTATTTCGAATCCCACTGGGTGACGGTTATACGTCACTAGAAAACACATTTGCATAATGCCCGCGAACAACTTGACCCACCCTCAAACGTCATTTTACTGACGACTGCTTCTCAAATCTCAGAGTTCAACGCGGGATTCGCAAAACGCTTGCTCTTGAAAGATGGATTAGTACCCAGTTTATTTGGATCAGCCTGCTCCTCAGAATCACAACCTGTAAGTACAAATAATTATTGATGTATATATTTTCTACCGGGTGTTCAAAATACGTGGTTTTGTGTTTTATATTGTGTAGGTCTCCGGCTAACCGGCTAACTCACGTTATTACTGTCTTACTGAAATACTTCTGCTAATCAGCTGTGGTCCACGATTACCTAAAACTGTCTATTAATGCAGATTGTCTGTCGTTTTTACTACTTTGAGTAAAGATAAAGGATGGAGCAAAATTTGTTTTACAAATGTTGTTATATCAGTCATTCACATAGTGCTGGGCTAACATATGCGCTGTTATTGATACAGTTCCCGCATGTGCACTGCAATAAATTAGGAATATACACATGGGTTTGTTGATGGACATACACTTGTTAATGCTGATGGTGGGGAATTACAGTTGCAACATCTCATAATGTACTGTAACTCAAAATGAGTAGCGTATCACTGAGAAACGTCCTGCTCAAGTCGTCCTTGCATTGGAGGTTCGGGCTGAAAAACTAGTTCTTGTTTCATCATCGGACTCGTGCTCGGATTGATATGGTAAATCGACGTCATCGTTACTGTCTTTACAGTGTGTACAATCGCTGAGTTTTAGGAAGCCTCCGGAGCTGAAGTTGTTATGGTAATGGGCGTTTAGCTTATGAAAACATAAGCTGTACGCGGTAGACCAATCACAACAGACTGGGCCGTCTGGCCAATCAGAGCAGAGTAGGCTCTCGGAAAGGAGGGATTTAGAGAGACTGATTCATCCGTGGAGTCCTTTGAGAATCGTTGAAAAATGTGGTGATGTCCAATGTATATTATGAGAAAATGAAAAAAAATGAGGAGCCTTTAAAATAGCATAATAGGGGCACTTTAAATGATGCAAAAAACTCTTATCAGTCATCTGATGGAGGAAGTCCTAGCCCATTTGTTCTACTCCAGAACTTGCGGCACCAGAAACTAGCCTGGGTTTACACAGCTCAAGCAATGTTTCCTTCTTTTCTTCATCCAAATATTCCCTCTGAAACTTGAGAAAAATGGGTATTGCAAAAGCAGTCATTTTCAAGGACCCTGTTTTTCAGTTTCTCCTCAGTCATATTCTGCATTATATAATACCTTAAGAACACTCAATGATGGATTCTTTGTTTTTTGTAAATGTAACTCAAGAGTTAACGCAAGTAATTACCGGTCAGTAATTACCGGTCAGTCTATTTCTGCCACCTTTCTCTCATATTAAACCCTTATTGGATCGAAGGACTTTGACGGCACTTAGAGAACAACAACGAGAAACCTCTCAAGCCAAGCTAATTGTTTCCATTTCTGAGGTAATTAGCAACCTCAATGAAACCATGACAGTGACACACTGCAGCTCCAAGAGAAAAGCAGAGTGTTTGGCCGATGCAAGCATACATCTTTTTCCTGCCCCTCAGCATCTGTTCCTGTAAACACTGCCTCATTTCTTCATTCACAATGTTCTGGTGTTTTACCAGAACATGCCTGGCCCCCATCACCTCCATTACAATAATCTGAAGATCTTTGAAAACAAAAATGCTACAAAAAGGCAATGCCTACAAAAAAACATTCATTCTCTTTGTATTCATCAAGAATCCTGCAAAGTATGCCAAAAAACACTCAAGCTACAACTAATTGGATGGAGACTGTTTGTGAACTTCAATTTCGAGTTATTCCACAGATGTTCGATTGGATTGATATTTGTGTTTGACTGAGCCACTCAAGAACTTTCACTTTTTAGGTTCAAAGCCTGTGTGGTTTTAGCCAAATGTCTTGTTGGAAGATGGCATGTTTTTCCCTCAGAACTCTCTGTTCTAAGCATAATACATTTTTCCTTCCATTTTCTCAAGCCCTTTTGAATAAAAGTATACTAAGGTCTGATGCTGCAACCACAATGCTTCATGTTTATCTGTTCTACGTCTGATGTGACATATTGTGACTTGCAATAAAGATTCCACTCTCTCAATCTCACACTCACAATCTCTCAAAACCTTCCTTGAAAACAAAAATGTTTTTGCACCATTTCCATACTATCTACCTTGATGTGTTTGCAATTGTTTCTCCCATCTCTGTCACAGAGGACTATAACTCCTTTAGAATTACTGTAGGCTTCTCTCTGGCCTCCATTACTATGAGCCTTATTTCCCAGACACTCAGTCCTGGAGGACGGCCAGTTCTGGGACAGATTCACTGTTGTTCCACCACAACAGCGGCTTTGCTGGACTGAGCTTCTAGGTATATTCAATGCCTTGGAAATTTTTTATGCCATCGTCTTGACTAGAATTTTTCAAGAGACTAGGTTCAGATTTCTGTGGAATGTGCTAGAGTTTCTTTGGCCCTGTTTACAGCTGATATTAACATCTGTCTGGGATACAAATCAAGTGGACAGCACTTCATAAAATCATTTTTAATCAGTATTCTTGGTATTCTTGTCTTGTTTTCAAGTAATAATATCTTAACATTTTTAAAGCAAGATAAATTTACATGAGAAGCAAAACTAGGTAAAATTGTAAAACTCTTTTTTAGAGAATATATCATAAAAAAGGGTCTTTCTTTGTTACACCACTTTACTTCTTGTTTTAAAAACCTCAAAACTGATATAATGGTAATATATAGGCACTAAATGGTAAATACTTATCACTTGGGAAAATAAACATAATCAAGCTGATGTAAATACCAGGTGTGAATAGCTGCCAGAAACAGGTGACATTATTTGGAAATCAAGTGCAGTGTATGTGCTAAATGATTTGGTATTCAATGTTTTTATGTAATAATTATAAATAAAATAGAGACTGTATTCCTTTCCTTCTACACCCCAGAGTGCTTTGAGTTATGACATACTCTCCATTAAATACAGTGGGGAGAACAAGTATTTGATACACTGCCGATTTTGCAGGTTTGCCCACTTACAAAGCATGTAGAAGTCTGTAATTTTTATCATAGGTACTCTTCAACTGTGAGAGACGGAATCTAAAACAAAAATCCAGAAAATCACATTGTATGATTTTTAAGTAATTAATCTGCATTTTATTGCATGACATAAGTATTTGATACATCTGAAAAGCAGAACTTAATATTTGGTACAGAAACCTTTGTTTGCAATTACAGAGATCATACGTTTCCTGTAGTTCTTGACCAGGTTTGCACACACTGCAGCTGGGATTTTGGCCCACTCCTCCATACAGACCATCTCCAGATCCTTCAGGTTTCGGGGCTGTCACTGGGCAATACGGACTTTCAGCTCCCTCCAAAGATTTTCTATTGGGTTCAGGTCTGGAGACTGGCTAGGCCACTCCAGGACCTTGAGATGCTTCTTACGGAGCCACTCCTTAGTTGCCCTGGCTGTGTGTTTCGGCTCGTTGTCATGCTGGAAGACCCAGCCACGACCCATCTTCAATGCTCTTACTGAGGGAAGGAGGTTGTTGGCCAAGATCTCGCGATACATGGCCCCATCCATCCTCCCCTCAATATGGTGCAGTCATCCTGTCCCCTTTGCAGAAAAGCATCCCCAAAGAATGATGTTTCCACCTCCATGCTTCACGGTTGGGATGGTGTTCTTGGGGTTGTACTCATCCTTCTTCTTCCTCCAAACACGGCGAGTGGAGTTTAGACCAAAAAGCTCTATTTTTGTCTCATCAGACCACATGACCTTCTCCCATTCCTCCTCTGGATCATCCAGATGGTCATTGGCAAACTTCAGACGGGCCTGGACATGCACTGGCTTGAGCAGGGGGACCTTGCGTGCGCTGCAGGATTTTAATCCATGACGGCGTAGTGTGTTACTAATGGTTTTCTTTGAGACTGTGGTCCCAGCTCTCTTCAGGTCATTGACCAGGTCCTGCCGTGTAGTTCTGGGCTGATCCCTCACCTTCCTCATGATCATTAATGCCCCACGAGGTGAGATCTTCCATGGTGCCCCAGATCGAGGGAGATTGACCGTCATCTTGAACTTCTTCCATTTTCTAATAATTGCACCAACAGTTGTTGCCTTCTCACCAAGCTGCTTGCCTATTGTCCTGTAGCCCATCCCAGCCTTGTGCAGGTCTACAATTTTATCCCTGATGTCCTTACACAGCTCTATGGTCTTGGCCATTGTGGAGAGGTTGGAGTCTGTTTGATTGAGTGTGTGGACAGGTGTCTTTTATACAGGTAACGAGTTCAAACAGGTGCAGTTAATACAGGTAATGAGTGGAGAACAGGAGGGCTTCTTTAAGAAAAACTAACAGGTCTGTGAGAGCCGGAATTCTTACTGGTTGGTAGGTGATCAAATACTTATGTCAATTATTTAAAAATCATACAATGTGATTTTCTGGATTTTTGTTTTAGATTCCGTCTCTCACAGTTGAAGTGTACCTATGATAAAAATTACAGACCTCTACATGCTTTGTAAATAGGAAAACCTGCAAAATCGGCAGTGTATCAAATACTTGTTCTCCCCACTGTAAGTGTGTGTTGTCACATGATACATTTGGAAAAGGTCCAAAAGTGTGAGCATGAGCTGGCCTTTGTTAAATTACTTTTTTACTGTTTTAAGGCATCATAGACATGTTATGATTGCAAAGGTTATCCCAAAAGGTAGGTAAGTAAATTATGCTACAGTCAAGGTATTTATTCTTTGGGGAGAATGCAATTTGATAACGCATTGCAACAAGCTCATGATAAAATAAATCCAAGAGGCAAGAGAAATTAACATTATATATTTAAAAAATATATATATAATTTAATTTAGAAACATATAAAAAAGTTCAGTATAATTAAAAAGTAGTATTTAATGCATTTTTTGTGCATACTAGATTTCTATGCTTATTAGATTGTGTTTTAGCTTGGCAATATGCTAACATCAAACTCCCATTCGGTGCATTAAATTGCCAAGTAGAGCTTGCTGCATCCTGCGTTGGACATACAACCCCCCGGTTTTGAGTGGGTTTCAGGCATAAGGGTAGGTTTTGAGGGGGTTTCAGGCATAAGGGTAGATTATGAGTGGGTTTTTAGGTGTAAGGGTAGGTTTTAGGTGGGTTTAAGTATGTAGGTTCCAGATTAAAAGGGTTTTTTAGGCGTAAGGGTAGGTTTAGAGGGGGTTTCAGGCATAAGGGTAGGTTTATAGTGGGTTTCAGTATTGTGTTTTTAGCTTATCAATATGCAAACATCAAACTCTACTTCATTTGGTGCATGGAATTGCCAAGTAGGGCTCACTGAATCCTGCGTTGGACATCCAACCCTGTCCACATCCAAGTGTGACATCAGAAGCCACGCCCATGTCCAATACGTCACCTTGTGACTCCCCATCCCTGTTTCGCCCCGGAAACCTGATTTGTTGTATGTAGGTTTCCGATTGAAAGGGTTTTTAGCTGTAAGGGTATGTTCTGAGAGGGTTTTAGTTATCCACTCAAAACATACCCTTACAGCTAAAAAAAAATTTCATCTGGAAACCCACTCAAAACCTACCCTTACGCCTAAAAACCCTTTCAATCAGAAACCTACATACAACAAATCAGGTTTCAGGTGGGTTTCAGTATGTAGGTTCCAGATTAAAATAATTTTTTAGGAGTAAGGGTAGGTTTTGAGTTGGTTTCAGTGCGGTCTGTCATAAAAAGTTAAATATAAGTAAATGAAAAATAATTAGGTGTGAGGGTTAAGTCTTCTCCATGCTTCTTCCTGTTTCAAAGTTAGGGAAGGAAGCGCAATTTTTTCCCCCAAACCACTTCACTAGAAATCCCGCCCTGCAGCTAATTTCATTGGTTAAGGTTACAGTGACGGGTAGGTTCAGGGATCAGTGTTTGGTGTAGGCAATCAGTACTGTGATTGACATGACCAATAAAATCTTAAGAATCAGCTGCAGGGCGGAGTTTCCTCTAAAGTGGTTTTGGGAAAAAATCACGCTAATGAGAATGTGACGTACAAACCCGATTCCAAAAAAGTTGGGACAATGTACAAATTGTGAATAAAAAAGGAATGCAATAATTTACAAATCTCATAAACTTATATTTTATTCACAATAGAATATAGATAACATATCAAATGTTGAAAGTGAGACATTTTGAAATGTCATGCCAAATATTGGCTCATTTTGGATTTCATGAGAGCTACACATTCCAAACAAGTTGGGACAGGTAGCAATAAGAGGCTGGAAAAGTTAAATGTACATATAAGGAACAGCTGGAGGACCAATTTGCAACTTATTAGGTCAATTGGCAACATGATTGGGTATAAAAAGAGCCTCTCAGAGTGGCAGTGTCTCTCAGAAGTCAAGATGGGCAGAAGATCACCAATTCCCCCAATGCTGCGGCGAAAAATAGTGGAGCAATATCAGAAAGGAGTTTCTCAGAGAAAAATTGCAAAGAGTTTGAAGTTATCATCATCTACAGTGCATAATATCATCCAAAGATTCAGAGAATCTGGAACAATCTCTGTGCGTAAGGGTCAAGGCCGGAAAACCATACTGGATGCCCGTGAGCTTCGGGCCCTTAGATGGCACTGCATCACATACAGGAATGCTACTGTAATGGAAATCACAACATGGGCTCAGGAATACTTCCAGAAAACATTGTCGGTGAACACAATCCACCGTGCCATTCGCTGTTGCCGGCTAAAACTCTATAGGTCAAAAAAGAAGCCATATCTAAACATGATCCAGAAGCGCAGGCGTTTTCTCTGGGCCAAAGCTCATTTAAAATGGTTTGTGGCAAAGTGGAAAACTGTTCTGTGGTCAGACGAATCAAAATTTGAAGTTCTTTTTGTAAAACTAGGACGCCATGTCATCCGGACTAAAGAGGACAAGGACAACCCAAGTTGTTATCAGCGCTCAGTTCAGAAGCCTGCATCTCTGATGGTATGGGGTTGCATGAGTGTGTGTGGCATGGCCAGCTTACACATCTGGAAAGGCACCATCAATGCTGAAAGGTATATCCAAGTTCTAGAACAACATATGCTCCCATCCAGACGTCGTCTCTTTCAGGGAAGACCTTGCATTTTCCAAAATGACAATGCCAGACCACATACTGCATCAATTACAACATCATGGCTGCGTAGAAGGATCCGGGTTCTGAAATGGCCAGCCTGCAGTCCAGATCTTTCACCCATAGAAAACATCTGGCGCATCATAAAGAGGAAGATGCGACAAAGAAGACCTAAGACAGTTGAGCAACTAGAAGCCTGTATTAGACAAGAATGGGACAACATTCCTATTCCTAAACTTGAGCAACTTGTCTCCTCAGTCCCCAGACGTTTGCAGACTGTTATAAAAAGAAGAGGGGATGCCACACAGTGGTAAACATGGCCTTGTCCCAACTTTTTTGAGATGTGTTGATGCCATGAAATTTAAAATCAACTTATTTTTCCCTTAAAATGATACATTTTCTCAGTTTGAACATTTGATATGTCATCTATGTTGTATTCTGAATAAAATATTGAAATTTGAAACTTCCACATCATTGCATTCTGTTTTTATTCACAATTTGTACAGTGTCCCAACTTTTTTGGAATCGGGTTTGTATTTGGATATGGGCGTGGCTTCTGATGTCACACTCAAGTTGTTCCAAACCTGTATGAATTCATTTTTCTGGTGAACACAAAATGTTTTTTAATTATTTATTTTTTATTTTCTTCGAAAACGAAGCTATTTTGAAGAATAAGGGTAACCAAACAGTTGATGATCATTGACTTCCAAAGTAATTTATTTCCACAATATGGATGTCAGTGGAGCCCATCAACTGTTTGGTTACCCATATTCTTCCAAATATCAGAAAAAAAAGAAATTCATACAGGTTGGGAACAACTTGGGTGTGAGTAAAATATGACAGAATTGTAATTTTTGGTGAACTATCCCTTTAAAAAGGGGGCTTCTTATTTGGGCATCGTACTCAGTTTTAGAAAAGGAGTCATATGTCAGTAAAAATGTCTCTATTCAACACTCTAAGATGTGAAAATACCTGAATCAAGCCATAACATTTGACAACACAGAGCATACAAATTACGATTAAAAAAAAAAAAAGATTATATCAGGCTGCAGGTGCTCAGAGACGTCAAAATCAATTAGGTCTATAAAAAGACATGCACAATGAATGAACTCCCTGAACCCTGAGGTGATGCATCCTTGAGTTCATCTGTGGTTCACTCAGGCTTGTATACATATCTTTACAGCAGTTTTCATTGGCACCAAGAGTCTCTTTATATTGATATGGTCTATCATGTGCTAGCAGATAAGCATATAGGATGGAGCACAAGACTAGAAAATAAATTCCCTTACCTGGAGTCGGATGATCAAGGGATGGAAGCAGGAGAAACAGGCACAGAAACACACAGAGAGAGAGAGAGAGAGAGAGAGAGAGAGAGAGAGATAAAGTGTTACATCAGGTTTCTCATAGTTTGTTTCCCATAAAAAAAAATGTCAGACTAAAAATAATAACAGTGCAAATAAGACAACATAGCTTGTCACATCAAAAGACTTTTCTTCTCTCTGGTAAACAGTATGATTAATTTGTCAACACAAGCCCGCCGATAGAGCTACGCCATGTGTGTTTGGCATGACAAGCGGCGTTAGTTGCGGAAAAACAAAAGCCCTTCTGGAGACTTCAGCCTAATCTAGTAAAGCTGGTTCAATCTCCAAATGCCACCATCTATAAGGCGTCAATACTGAAGCCACTTTTATCTTTATAGACTCTCTGCGTTTCCCTCCGTCAGGGCTTTCAGCTGTAATGGATGATTCCATGTTTTATACTTTAGTCTCACACGGACATGAATTACTCTCTTTTACGTGCTAACGACAAACCAAATGGAAAACAGCGAGGTGTAGAACTGCGAAGGATCTGTCCGCCTTTATCCAGGACGCTTCCCTGTTGTTAGACTGACAGCACAGACACTCCCGAGACTATTTCGGCAGAGCGCTCAGGAAGAGGGACGTTGTCTGTTGCTGGACCTCCACTGGGAGAGCGGACTCAGTCGTATGTATGGTTAAACACTAGAAACAGTTGTTAGGGGAGCGTGTTGGAGCGTCTAGGGGATTGGAAGGCACCCTAGGGAGCCAGAGTCCAGCTGAGCACATCTTGGTATGAGCTTCACCCAGCTCTGAATACTGATGCCTATGACTGATTGCCTTGTCTGGGAGATCTAATTTGAAAGGTGGACAGTGATGAATGTCTCTTCCTACGCTCATGGCCTGTCTGATGTATTATGCATCTACGGCTGATCACAGGGCCTGATGAGGCGCGCTGAGACGGTACGGTGCGACCAAGGCCAGACGTGTCCTTCGCACCATGACACTGTTTATATAAATGACTGCATCTCCACCACTTATATCGTTCGTGGCTACGCAGGAAAGCTAATAGGGGCCGGCGTTAATGGGGGATGACTGACTGCAGTCGTCCAGCCCTCTTGTTTGATGGGCCGCAAATTTGACAACGTCTCTTAACACCGAGATCAAACCGGTGTGCCCTGTCAGAGGGAACTGTAATTGTCAGAGACGTAAGTGTTGAGCTATCGGTTGCCAAACTACCACTGTGATCCTGCTGTCCCTGTGTATTTATACCTACCGTGAGAGCCGTGCATAGTTGGCCGGGCTCTTTTTCTTTGACACAATCAGAATGACCCTTAGCTTTTCTACCTGTCAAGTCCGACCATCTGATTTAAGAGTGGACGCTTTGATCTCAGAGTACTGGTATGAATGTTTTAATGCTGACGCGGTCTCGCCAGGTATAGGTGCTAATGCAAGGCTTAAACCCTGCTATTAGCCTGCAGGAGAAACAGGTAGGGAGACCGTGTTGGGTTTTGTTCCTTACTCCAGGAAAACAACATGGGTAATTGCGTCTCAGATTCTTTGTTTAACCGTCCACCAGGTCCCTTCTGCTCCTGAGTGCCCATCAGCCATACGTTTTTAATGCACACTTGCACTATTGGCTGTAGTGGCTGCGACCAAATCACCGGCAGGCCCCAGGGGGCCCAACGTGGGCCCTAACAATTTAAGCCTCCTCTAATTGAGCCACATCAACAGTGGTTTTTGTCAGAAGGGCCTGCTGGTCACTGACTGTAGGAGAGGGAGCAAATCAGATCCGAGAGCAAGAGCATGACTATCGACCCGGATGGTCTGCATCAGGTCAGAAAAATCCCAGTTATATGGGCCTGTAGACTGCAAGATCCATGGCAGATAGTGTGCATTGCAGTTTCAAGTGCTAAACCCGTAACTAGAAACCGTAACTAGAACGCAAGCTACAAACCAGGTTACAAACAAATGAAAGTACTTCAACTACAAATAAGCTACCTTGCACTCAAGTTATATAGGAGGGCACTTTCTAAAATAAAACAATAATAAAATAAAATAAAATAAAATAAAATAAAATAAAATAAAATAATTCTCAAGAAGGGTGACCACTTTAAACTTTAAGAGGATAGATTACACTAAATAATAATAAAGGATATAACCATCAACAGCAATGATTAACTAATATTTAGCTATTCTTTTTAAGCACTTAATAGTTAACTGTCACGATTCACTAAACTGACTTCCAAAGCTACATATAAGAGAAATTGTGTTTTTGGAGGTCATGTCTGAATATTTCCTCAACTGTAAAGCTGAATGAGCAACAGTGGGGCATTAAAAATAATGTAGCATTTGTCACGTTACACTACTACTTGTTGAAAATAAAACAAAATAATAAAACCTAAAAAAAATCTACTTATTAAAGAAATAATATTATGAAACTGTCACACTACTGAAAAATGTAGTAGTGTTTTTAGTTAATTTAGTAAGTTAACATTAAATCAACACTGGTATATTGGCAATGTGAAAAATAAGCATCTCAGACAGGGATGCAACAAACAATGTCAATTCAGTAGATAAAGCACAGAAAGCGAGTTAGAAGTGGCATATGATACACTGCCACTCCAGGCTTCTATCTACAAATCCAGATCCTCTGGCTTTAAGTGTCTCTCACTTTCTGGCCCATTATCTGAAGTCTGCATTAAGCATGACTCTCATTTGTATAAATCTGCATGCAAATTATGCGGCTGTGGTGTTTACCCCAGCTGAGAAAGAGAGGAGGGAAGCCATCTTTAATTCATTAGAAAAACACACGTCGCGGGAAGATCTTCAGGAGAAAGAGAGGGCTTTACATTATCCAGCATGTTTAAACACTTCCTCAGTATGCATAGGACGGCACCATTAAAGTGCTGGATAATAGGTGCGAAAAGTCTCCGACAGTCCTTCCTCAAATGAGTCATTAATTAGAGCTGAAGGAGGTTGAACGGCATGTTCAAAAGCTGAGGATTCTTCATTAGTTGCACACTGCTCTTAGCCTCACGCAATTAGCCCCCTCAGACCGCTAATGCCGCTATCGTGGCTAACTCCACTGGCTATCACTTTCTAGCCACTATCAACGAGGTGAACTTCCCAATTCCAGTGTCAGTATTTAAGAAGCAGCCATCATTCCTGTCACCCGAGTGCGTGGAATATTTTGCGTGTCTAATTGCGGAATATCTGCACGGCATAATTAACGGATGAGAATAGATTTTAGCAAAAGACACTGCATGTGATCTCATTAGCATTGTATCAAAGGCGCATATCAAAGTTGCAAAAAATGAGCTTTTGTTTTATGTTCCTTTCATCTTTCTGAGGGCTTTCTGTAAGCATTGTTCATGTCATTAACCTTGACGAAGACATTAACAAAGCAGAATTTAAAGGGCTTCGCTGACATAGCCATTGAACGTTGAGTAACACTGCCAGTCTTCCAACAAAAAGAGACAAAATGCTCAGAAAAAATGCATTTTTAAAGGCTCAATTGGTCATGTTGAGTTTCAAAAAATACCAAATTAAATAAGTAAAATCCACTACAAACAAATGTTGCCAGCTTAAAAAAAAAATCTAATTATTGCAAATTTTATACAGTAAAAATCCATCAACACTGTAAATGTCAACAACCTTTTATTTGGCCATTATGTTTCCTAGCACAATGTTTTGAACTAGTTTCACAATCTGACTGTTTAACTGAATCTGCCTGCATCCATGTGGCATTTTTAATTTCTTAAAATGTTTTAGTAAGCATATACAAGCAGGTAAATTTGCTGGATGATACATTAAAAAAAAAAAAAATAAAATAAAATAGACATTTTGACACATTGTATTTAGTGAACGTTACAATAATGACTGTCTGAAACAATAGTTTAAATTCCATCTTTTAAGCCATAAATACATAAATATTAAAGGGATAGTTCACCCAAAAATGAAAATTCTGTCATTAATTACTCACCCTCATGTTCTAAACCCATAAGACTTTCGTTCATCTTTAGAAGACAAATGAAGATTTTTTTTATGAAATCTGAGAGATTTCTGTCCCTCCATTGACAGCTATGCAACTACCACTTTGACGCTTCAAAAAGTTCATAAAGAGATCATAAAACTAATCCATATTAATCGATTGGTTTAGTCCACACATCAGTTGTGGTAAACGGAAGCTCAAGCATGTTTGCTTGACGTGCGAGAACCAACGAGGTTCATTCTCGTGTTACGCAGCACGTTTGAGCTTCCTCAAGAACCAACGAGGTTCATTCTCGTGTTACGCAGCACGTTTGAGCTTCAGCAAGAACCCATGAAGTCCATTCTTGTGTTACGCAGCATGTTTGAGCTTCAGCAAGAACCAATGAGGTTCATTCTCGTGTTACACAGCATGTTTGAGCTTCCGCAAGAACCAATGAGGTTTATCTCGTGTTACGCAGCACGTTTGAGCTTCCGCAAGAACCAATGAGGTTCATTCTCGTGTTACACAGCATGTTTGAGCTTCCACAAGAACCAATGAGGTTCATTCTTGTGTTACGCAGCAAGTTTGAGCTTCAGCAAGAACCAATGAAGTCCATTCTTGTGTTACGCAGCATGTTTGAGCTTCAGCAAGAACCAATGAGGTTCATTCTCGTGTGTTACACAGAATGTTTGAGCTTCAGCAAGAACCAATGAGGTTCATTCTCGTGTTATGCAGCACGTTTGAGCTTCCGCAAGAACCAATGAGGTTCATTCTCGTGTTACACAGCATGTTTGAGCTTCAGCAAGAACCAGTGAGGTTTATCTCGTGTTACACAGCATGTTTGAGCTTCCAAAAGAACCAATGAGGTTCATTCTTGTGTTACGCAGCACGTTTGAGCTTCAGCAAGAACCAATGAAGTCCATTCTTGTGTTACGCAGCATGTTTGAGCTTCAGCAAGAACCAATGAGGTTCATTCTCGTGTGTTACACAGCATGTTTGAGCTTCTGCAAGAACCAATGAGGTTCATTCTCGTGTTACGCAACACGTTTGAGCTTCCGCAAGAACCAATGAGGTTCATTCTTGTGTCACGCAGCACGTTTGAGCTTCAGCAAGAACCAATGAAGTCCATTCTTGTGTTACGCAGCATGTTTGAGCTTCAGCAAGAACCAATGAGGTTCATTCTCGTGTGTTACACAGCATGTTTGAGCTTCCGCAAGAACCAATGAGGTTTATCTCGTGTTACGCAGCACGTTTGAGCTTCAGCAAGAACCAATGAGGTTCATTCTCGTGTGTTACACAGCATGTTTGAGCTTCCGCAAGAACCAATGAGGTTTATCTCGTGTTACGCAGCATGTTTGAGCTTCTGCAAGAACCAATGAGGTTCATTCTCGTGTTACGCAACACGTTTGAGCTTCAGCAAGAACCAATAAGGTTCATTCTCGTGTTACGCAGCACGTTCGAGCTTCAGCAAGAACCAATGAGGTTCATTCTCGTGTGTTACACAGAATGTTTGAGCTTCAGCAAGAACCAATGAGGTTCATTCTCGTGTTATGCAGCACGTTTGAGCTTCCGCAAGAACCAATGAGGTTCATTCTCGTGTTACACAGCATGTTTGAGCTTCAGCAAGAACCAGTGAGGTTTATCTCGTGTTACACAGCATGTTTGAGCTTCCAAAAGAACCAATGAGGTTCATTCTTGTGTTACGCAGCACGTTTGAGCTTCAGCAAGAACCAATGAGGTTCATTCTTGTGTTACGCAGCACGTTTGAGCTTCAGCAAGAACCAGTGAAGTCCATTCTTGTGTTACGCAGCATGTTTGAGCTTCAGCAAGAACCAATGAGGTTCATTCTCGTGTGTTACACAGCATGTTTGAGCTTCTGCAAGAACCAATGAGGTTCATTCTCGTGTTACGCAACACGTTTGAGCTTCCGCAAGAACCAATGAGGTTCATTCTTGTGTCACGCAGCACGTTTGAGCTTTAGCAAGAACCAATGAAGTCCATTCTTGTGTTACGCAGCATGTTTGAGCTTCCGCAAGAACCAATGAGGTTTATCTCGTGTTACGCAGCACGTTTGAGCTTCCGCAAGAACCAATGAGGTTCATTCTCGTGTTACACAGCATGTTTGAGCTTCCACAAGAACCAATGAGGTTCATTCTTGTGTTACGCAGCACGTTTGAGCTTCAGCAAGAACCAATGAAGTCCATTCTTGTGTTACGCAGCATGTTTGAGCTTCAGCAAGAACCAATGAGGTTCATTCTCGTGTGTTACACAGCATGTTTGAGCTTCCGCAAGAACCAATGAGGTTTATCTCGTGTTACGCAGCACGTTTGAGCTTCCGCAAGAACCAATGAGGTTCATTCTCGTGTGTTACACAGCATGTTTGAGCTTCCGCAAGAACCAATGAGGTTTATCTCGTGTTACGCAGCATGTTTGAGCTTCTGCAAGAACCAATGAGGTTCATTCTCGTGTTACGCAACACGTTTGAGCTTCAGCAAGAACCAATAAGGTTCATTCTCGTGTTACGCAGCACGTTCGAGCTTCAGCAAGAACCAATGAGGTTCATTCTTGTTACGCAGCATGTTTGAGCTTCCGCAAGAACCAATGAGGTTAATCATCAGAGTCCCTTCAGAAAATTTGGACTAAACCGCTCGATTTATATGGATAGTTTTACAATCTCTTTATGGAATTTTTGAACCGTCAAAGTGGTAATTGCGTAGGCTGTCAATGGAGGGACAGAAAGATTTCATCAAAAGATCTTCATTTGTGTTCCGAAGAAGGTCTTATGGGTTTGGAACAACATGAGGATGAGTAATTAATGGCAGAATTTTCATTTTGGGTGAACTATCCCATTAAGATATGCATTAAATAATTGGTTAAAACATCAAAAAGTATAATATGCTTTATGCTCAATTTAAACCCAATTGGAGACCAGGCCATTAGTGCAAATCGCCTAGTAGAAACAAGACCAAGAAAGGACTCAATGACGTCATATATAGAAAATTTGTTCAAGTACACTTCGCTTGCCATGTTTCTGGAGCATTAACATGATGTGTAAAATTGAGCACAAAATGGTGACGGAGAGATCTCACGAATAGAGCTGAATCACGTTAATCATGTCTGATGGAAGACATCAGAGAGGTGTGCCAACGACAAACACAGCGCAGGAGGGGAGGAAGCGGGTGCAGGAAGAGCACGAGGGAGAAAAAAATGTGAGAAGAGCGCTTGAGAAGGAGGCGACAGGCCTGATCTAAGGGGAGAGTATCATTTTCATATGCACACAAACACGGAGAGGCACAACAAACGGGCACGAGAGTGTAAACACGCACGCACGTGACTCCAGATGCCACTGTTCGTTCTCAGCCCGTTATTTATTTAATTCCCCTCCTGTCGTAATTCACAGATAAGCCAGAACAAGACAAAAGCGAGGGGAGGGGAGTGAAAACATGAACAATATAGTCGTTTACAGGGCTTCTATTTTCAGTCGGGGACAGCTCTCTCGCTCACTCTCCCGTGATACTGAATTAATCAAATCCAAAGGACATCATCTTCAAACCCGACGTTCCCCAAAGGCGAGCATCTCATTGCCTATGCAGGCAAAGAAACTTCACAACAACCTAAAAATACAGCGACTCCTGGCAGCGAGGTAGAGCTGCTTCAGTAGCAGTCAGAGGGGAGGCAGGAGTAACTAGCAAACATATGGGAATAGGCATTGTGATTAGATGCAAAGAAGTCAAGCTTTTGTAAACAGCTTCGGCTGCTGAACACGACCGCGTATCCCGGGCTCTTTCAGCGCTGTCACTGATGCCGTCGTAGCTCGAGCTGCCACGTGCTTCCGGGTCACGTCTAGGTCAGACAGGCTGGCTGGATGTTAGACCAAAAACTGCAAAGGGATTTCCAATAATATCAAGGGCTTCTCCTATAAACATGACTTCAGACAGAAGAGGAAGTCCAGTCTGGGTAAGCTTTGGACTGTGGACAAGCTGTTTGCAGTGTCACACAGAATGAGACATTTCAACAAAATAGTTAATTATTTATAAAACAAAGTAATTATTCACGATGCCCCTTTTCAACACAGAGCTGGTCCCCAGCCTCATTGACAAAAAGAAAGTTAGTTCTGGGCTGTATGGGTTGGGAATCGAAAATCGATTCCAATTCTGGAATGGAATACTTAAGGAATCCGATACTTGTTATAAATGTAAAATTTTGATTCCTCTTATTGATTCCTTTGTGTGCATTTTAATATGACGCAAGAAGACTCACTTGCTGTTCTTTTCCGTGTCTTTTTGCACTTGAATGGACAAATACACACAAAAATGTCAGTGTGTAGTATTTATGAGGATCTATTGACAGAAATGCAATATAATATACATAACTATGTTTTCAGTGGTGTATAAAGACCTTACATAATGAACCGTTATGTTTTTATTACCTTCGAATGAGCCATTTCTATCTACATACACCGCGGGTCCCCTTACAGTGAAATCGCCGTTTTGCGCCGCCATGTTTCTACAGTAGCCCTAAACGGACAAACTTCTCTACAGAGCGATAGCTACTCTCTGCTGTCTCAGACGATGACATCTTTGTCCTGTGTCGGCCACCGTAGCTTCTCTATGTGCTTCGAAAGGGAGGGGTGAGCGATGGGCGGTTACAATTCGCAACCTCACCGCTAGATGCCGCTAAAATTTACACACCTTTAAGTGAATGTAAACAAAAGAAAACAAAGAAAGCGCGTGTGTAACAGTATATTGGATCCGTGCAGCTCTTAAAGTGACAGCAGCCTAATATTCCTGCTGCCGTCTCTATAATAACATTAATCAAACAACCAAAGACAGAGAAAATTCACTTGCTGTTCAGAAAAGACTGAATAACTTTTCTAACTATATTTGTAATGTATATTTTATTTATAAAGTGCAGTATTTTACATTTGATTCTGTACCTGAATACCTGAAAACCTTAAAAGAGTTCAGATGCAAAAAAGTCCGTCTGACGTTTTCTTTTAAATTAGCTTTTTTTTTTTTATCAGGCTCCTATGTTTAGGTTCAGTAATTTCATTTTAATGGCAATGAAAAGGTTATTAGGCTCACCGCCATTCATCTTGAAATCATATGATTCGATTCGCGTCTTCTGATTGGTTTCTGTGGACTTAGAGGATTTTGCTGACAAAGGGAAGTGGTATTTAGCGGTTACTGCCAACGAACCGGTATTTCTGAATGGGCTGACACTGGGATTTAGCAGATTTGAAGCGAAAGCATTTAATGAACGTGTACTATGTGCGGAAAGCATTCGCTCAATATCATTATTTCAATTTTGGCGGAGGTGGCGTTTAGCAGCATTTGCATCTGAACTCTTCATTTATTTGTGCGATTGCTAATATTTTATTTGTTCTTTTTTTTTTAAATTTACGTTTTTGTGAATTCAGCCCCAGCGGTTCTTGACCTTGGACCTGGATAATATTATCACCAACTTGTTTAATTAGTGTTAACTGTACCTAGAATAATAACATACCATAAAAGGAAAACTTTTTGTGATACAGTATGGTTGTTAATAGAAATCCAAGGCAAATAAAAAAACGTACGATTAAATGTACAATAAGCAAAGAAACGCAGATTTAGGATACGTTTACATGACACCAATGTATTAAAAATGGAAACGTTTTTCTTTTGCGTTTTTTTGGATCTGTTCACACAGATCCACGAAAACGACTAAAAACGCTGTATTATTCATGCCAGGCCAGTAGGTGGCGATGTCACTTTGTACGCATGCGCATGATGTCACGGTTTTCACAGATTCGCGTTTTTGTAGTATACACAGAGGCGATAACGGTATCGTTTTCAAAAACGTGCACTTTGAAACCAAAAACTTTCAAAAATATTCGTTTTAAGGCCGCCAAAACGCTGTTGTCGTGTAAATGAATGACCAAAACGCATACAAAGTTTTTTGTTTTTAATTGAAAATGGTTGCGTGTAAATGACCCGTTAATTTCGTTTTTACAAAATGAAGTTAAAAGTGGTGTCAACGAAGGCCATGATGTGCAAAATTATATTGTGAGCAAGTTATGTAGTAACATGTTGTAGGCAGTAAATCGCTAATTGTGAGCTGTGGTGTTCATGAAAGAGATACAGTTTCAAATCTGACCTGTGTCCAAATAATTTGACGTCTTCCCCCTTCTCTACAGATAAAAACTGACAAAACACCCCAAATAATACAAGTCTTGTATATATGCTAAAATAAATAACCAAAGAAGACAGCAGATCAATAATACTCATCACCTTCCTTTCCCTTTTCACACAACTCTAAAAATCAACACTTCAGAATAATATACACTGCTGAGTCACTCATTTGCATGCATAAGCACTTCTTGTAGTCAAGCAACTCATTCAAATATGATGCAATTTGTTCAAAGACAAAACAATACTATTTTTTTTCTTATGTGCCCTTCACAGTGTATCGGCTCAGCCATGATATGGTGCCAGGTTTCCATGGCTACGCTGAATATGACACAACCTGTATTTCAATCTGGTAAGGTAATGAGAATAGACAATTTACTCTCCCATCACTCATTGTCAGTGTCCGTTATCAACAAATCTGTCTCACCTTCAGTTAGCGTCTCTGCCAACTGCATGCTTATTATTACTGCGCCATTAAAAAATCCACCCCTGTAACTTACCAGAGAGAGAAAACTCTGTCTACACAGCGGTAATTCATAGCAGACTGATAATACCGTCTTGGCAAGATATTTTAAATAGGATGGTTTGTTTACGGGGGAAGAGGAAGAGTAAATAGATATTATCTCTGTGTCGGAATATTTACTGTATGTACTTATATATGTATGCAAGCTGTATGTCAAATGAGAAGGAATACATAGTTCTTAACCAATGGACTTTGCTGTCCTATAAGCCCATGGGAGATGAAAAGCCCTCTAATTTGAAAAAAAAAAAAATAATAATAATAATAAATAATTCAATGACACTCACAATAACACAGTGCGATCAGTGTAGTCCGATTCAGGAACAAATGACTCTTTTGAACCATTTACTTCAGTTACACATTATTATTATTAAAAAAATTACACAAGAAATTTGCTTCACTTGGTATCCACATTTGCAAAAAAATTTTGGTTGTGATATATGTATACACACACACACACACACACACACACACACATACATACACTTATTTTAAAAAATTCATATTTATCCCTGTATAGTTTACAACATTATCTAAATGAAAATTTCTTTCATATTCAAGCAAAACAGACATTATAACCAAAATATTTACTAAAAATATCAAAATACTACAAACTAAAATGACTAAAAATTAAAGATGTATGGAAATATTTTTTAATAATTACTAAAAATAATACTACAGTGGGGAGAACAAGTATTTGATACACTGCCGATTTTGCAGGTTTGCCCACTTACAAAGCATGTAGAGGTCTGTAATTTTTATCATAGGTACTCTTCAACTGGGAGAGACGGAAACTAAAACAAAAATCCAGAAAATCACATTGTATGATTTTTAAGTAATTAATTTGCATTTTATTGCATGACCAAGCTGCTTGCCTATTGTCCTGTAGCCCATCCCAGCCTTGTGCAAGTCTACAATTTTATCCCTGATGTTCTTACAGAGCTCTCTGGTCTTGGCCATTGTGGAGAGGTTGGAGTCTGTTTGATTGAGTGTGTGGACAGGTGTCTTTTATACAGGTAACGAGTTCAAACAGGTGCAGTTAATACAGGTAATGAGTGGAGAACAGGAGGGCTTCTTAAAGAAAAACTAACAGGTCTGTGAGAGCCGGAATTCTTAGGGGTTGGTAGGTGATCAAATACTTAAGTCATGCAATAAAATGCAAATTAATTATTTAAAAATCATACAATGTGATTTTCTGGATTTTTGTTTTAGATTCCGTCTCTCACAGTTGAAGTGTACCTATGATAAAAATTACAGACCTCTACATGCTTTGTAAGTAGGAAAACCTGCAAAATCAGCAGTGTATCAAATACTTGTTCTCCCCACTGTACATCATAAAATTACTAAATACTAAAGATTGTATGGGGATTTAAAAAAAAAAAAAAAAATACAGACATACTGCTTACTAAAAAAATAAAGATATATATAACTATAAAAAAATTTATAAAATAATAAAAGCTCATAACAAAATTACAATAACTAAAATTAAAATGAAAACTGAAAAAAAAAAAAAAATATATATATTAATATTAATAAATCGTATATAAAACATACTAAATGCTGCTTTGCTGTCAAAAATGTAATTCATTCTGTATACATTTATGAAACCGTATTGAGCACCATGATGTTGGTGACAAAACTCATCTGAATGTGTCCAGATTCCAAGATGTCCACACACCCCTGTGTTGCCTAAAACAAACGTTGGGATGAACTTCCTGTGCAGGTCCATTATAAATGGTCTATAGTGTGTAATGAAATGCCGGGGCTCGTCTCTACACTATGAATGAGACAGTGAGCTGCTGTGGGGGAGGCGGTGACATGATTGTGATTGGACAAGACACTGAGAATCCAGATCAAAGCAATCTCTAGTGTTTTGGCCCCCAGCGCAGTGTAGAGCGGGGCCCACACACACACACACTTTTCTCCTTCTCTCTATCTTTTCCTGCTTATCTTCCTCACATACACACTCTTTTTTCTCCTTGTGTGTAGCCTACACTCGCTTTCCCTCCCTCTCTCGCTTTAACTCGCTAGTCTTATTCTCTCTGTGCAACGGTCTCAGTTTCTCTCTCACAGACTTTTTCCCCTCAAACTCCCCTTTCTTATCGCTCTGTCTCTGTAAATGTCTCTCTCTCTCATCCACACACACTTTTTCTCAGTCTATGTGACATCTCACTCTTTGTACAAACACATTTTCCCGGGGTAGACATCTATCTCTTTTACTTTTCTTTCTCTATCGCACACACAAGCTCTATTCAAAAACTTAGCAAGCTGCCTTGTTTACTGCCAACATAGTTAGCTGATCTTAAATGGGAAGGGTTGACAGGACTCTCAACTCAAGTTATACTACTTTTTTATTAATTGTTGCTTATGTAGATGTGGGAAATGGAGCATCTTTGGTTGTTTTAAGCACCTTGCATCATTAGGATAATTTTTCGTACTGTGTTGTCAAGATACAAGAAAACTTAAGAGTAGCTATTATGCTTTTTTTTCTCCACATTTTCAGCTTTCTTTAGTGAGTAATGTTGCTGTTTGAGCATGGAAAATATCTACAAAGTTACAAAGCAAAAAGTCACTCCAAAGAGAGTTTCTCTATATCAGTGCGCACTGTTTCTGAACTCCCTGAAACGCCTCCATTGTAGTCTTGAGTTTTCTTCCGTGAATGAACACATCACAATTTTCCTCATTCAAATAATTCCCACCTAAGGCATACACAAAATAAAAGGGGCGTGGCCTGGTTGAGTTGCGTTAGTAGTGTGTTGAAACTCACGCTTATGGTAAGGGGCGTGACATTTCTGAAACACTCTCGAAACGGTTGACCAATCACAACACACTGATCCAGCCGTCCAATCAGAGCACATTGTGCTTTTCAGAAGGAGGGGCTTCATAGAGACAGGAACTAAACAGAGCGTTACTGACAGACTGGGAAGAGAGGTGCTGCAACAATGTCAAATATGTGACCCTGGACCTCAAAACCAGTCATAAGGGTAAATTTTTTGAAATTGAGATGTATATATCATCTGAAAGCTGAATAAATAAGCTTTCCATTTTCAAAATCTGGAATCTGAGGGTGCAAAAAAAATCTAAATATTGAGAAAATCACCTTTAAAGTTGTCCAAATGAAGTCCTTAGCAATGCATATTACTACTAATAATACATTTTTGATATAGTTATGGTAGGATACCGTTTATCATCCTTGGGCTAGCGTTACATTATATAATCACGCTCTTATTCATGCAAATGTTTTTAAACCATTCAAGTGCGACAAGACAAAAGAGAACGCGTCTGTGAATGTCCTGTCTATGTGACACACACAACGCATAGAAAGACGCGCGCCAGTATCGTGCGCACAGACAGCGCGTCAGAATCGAGTTCTCTTTTGCACTTTAACAAACAATAATTGTTGAGTATCTAGAGCAGTCTTAAATAACATCTTAAATGAACATAAATATACTGTCTTTATTTTTTTCTACATTAATTTGGAGATTAACTGTGAAATTATTACATTATAAAATATATTAAAAGCTTATACAAATCACGACTAATCACAGAAAAAAATTGTGATTAATCCAGTTAATTTTTTTTAATCAATTGACAGCATATATATATATGCCGTGTCTCAATTTCTATCTTTTGTCTGTCTCATGACTAAAAACACACACTGTACTAGCTTCCTCCCTTCTCTCACAACTTCCTCAAACACACACACATTCAGATAGCGAAATGAATGAGAGCTCATTGGCGCCTTCTATCTGACCTTGCCACTGATATCACACCCCTGTTTCACTCTCTTCCCGCCTCAACCATTTCAAGTCTAGTTTTGAAATTCTGTACAGTGATTTCCATCAAACACAGTCAAACACACATTTGCATCTCTTGCTCCTTAGTGACTCTGTCTGTTGTGCAGCTAATTTAGGGAAACATTAACATGTTTGGTCAGCCTTTGACTAGCCATTAAATTCTGAAGCAGAAAAAAATGAAATTGTATTTTTGGTAACACTTTATTTTACAGTGTTCTTGTTATACATTATATAGTAATAACAGTAATTTATGCATAATTACACACAACTAACCCTAAACCAAACCCAAATCCTAAGTACTTAATATTACTCTGTACTTAAATGTATAATTACACTGTAATAAAGACGCCTTAAAATAAAGCGTAACCATATTTTTTTTTACTTTTTTAATACAATAATCTTTAATTTACAGCTGCCAAAAATCATTTTTAAGTGTGAATGAACAACCAGAGGCTGTGCATTGCTAAAATTTTACTTCAAGTTTCAATATGAAGTTGAATAAAAACTCATTCAACCATGGTAAAAATCAATGCAAAACTTTAGTGGCTTATTGATTTAATCTGCAGCTACACCTAAGATAATGCACCCCATTTTAAATTGAAAGTTACATGCATCCATAAAAATAATAATAATAATAATAGCTCATATAATAATTCATTAATAGTAATACAATTATAATTTATTTATTTAGAAATTAAATACATTTATTAGTATCATTGTTATTGACAAAAATAATAATGATAATAATATTAATAATAATAAAAGCAAATGTTTATTTGCCATTTACAATGGCTTCAAACAGAGCTCATGAAAGTTATTTAAGTTATAATCTTGTTTATTTAAAACATTATCATATTTGTAAGGCCATGAATGCTGAACAGAAGCTCTGTAGCTTTTTTTTCTCGTAGTTCTGTGGTACTCGGCTAATTAAACCACATTCTCCTTTGTGTAATTTGTTCATTCTGCTGTACCGAGCAAAAGCCCAGATGAATATGCGTGCCGTGTTTCATAAGAGAGATATGAGCCCCTCATGTCCCTGTTCTTATCTCCCTTGCAGCCGCTTAAATTTCCACCGACGTAATTATATGACGTGGCCGAGGCTTTAATGGTTTCATTTGGTCATGTAATTTCTTTTCCACCTGTACACATTCCTGACAAGACTCCAAGATATGTGAGAGTGAATTTCAAAATGAGCTTTTCCCTCAGCGCTAGCCTTTCTCTTGTCAGATTATCTACCTATCAGAATTGCAAGTTATATTTTTTATTCCAGTTGGGAGATTATAGTCTGAACTGAATACTCACAAACACGAGTGTGAGTCTAATGAATGAATGACATGATTTGTATTTGTCCAGATCTTAATATGACTTCAAAAACAGTTTGTAAGAATGACTTGAATACACCTGTTCTATGAGGAGCATGTTTTTAATCTTTTAATAATTGTAATAATTTTTAGGGACAGAGTCAAAAACTGCACTGATAGAAAAATTAAGAACCAACCCTCTAAAAGGACACAATATTGTCATTAAAAGTAAACCTTAAATAGTTTGAATTAATTTTATTATTATTTCTATATCACTGTAAAAAAAGAAGTTAAAAAAACTAGTGCTGTCAAATGACTTCACATGTCAGTTAAGCTTAAAAGAAAGTTAAGTCAAAATGCCTGCGCACTGTTTTCTGTGCGCCCAATGTATTCGGCGTTCACGTGCGGTCTAAGCGGCTCTGTGTGTGCGTACAGAAAACAGCGTGCGACTACAGTCCTCTTGCGCTTGATGCCTGACTCGACTTAAAAACACAAGCAAATATTAAACATCCACTCTATGATGGTTAAACTTTGCAATTAATCCGCGAATCACATGCGTTCTGAACCGGGGTGCAGCTGCCCGTATGGATCACGGATCAAATCCCTATACTTGACATGGCACATCCTGCGATGTGACTATCGCGGATGCGCACATCGCGATATCGATGCTAAAACGATATATTGTGCAGCCCTATATTATATATAAAATTCAACCTGCCAAAGTGGCTAGTAGGAGTGACTGCGTTACACACCACTGCTGAAATACACCCGCATATTGGCAGGTTGGCCGGTGTTAATGTCAAGCCCTGAATGTTACTAAAAATTAAAATATTTTGGTTTAATATCTAATTTAGGGGAATTCATACAGAACTCAGGCGGAATCATATGTGAGCGTTGGAGATCTGTATGTTTGTGAGAATCACAGGTGTAAAAAATGCCCTTCAGTCACATCAGCGCTCGTCTGCCATTAGTACGGCAAGGTTCTCCGCTGCATCTGTCGAGCGGTGTTATATTAACGACAATGTGCAGGCAATAACAGGGGAGCGCTTATGGACTCCTGACAGGGTACCGAAGGCCCTCGCTGTCACAGGAGGACTGCTGTTTCTCCTCAAAGGAGAGCGACAGACCCTTCCAAAGTGAGAGGCTTTTATCCTGCATCTTTGAGCGCGCGCGCGAGAGAGAGAGAGAGACTCACACTTGATTCCCAGCGGCCCTCGTTGATTTATATGCTACAATGCGTTAGTGCTGTGCACTCGAACTCTCTTTGAGGCAGCGCTAAAGACCCGCCGCTGCCTTTTCAACCCCGCTGCCTCCTAATGGAATTTACTGACTTTAAAAAGCATCACATATTCCGAATGATAACATGCCATTGAGTGATATCTCTTATAGATTAAAGTCAATCTCTGTGGTACTCTCAGAGGGAAAAAAGGAGGAGAAAAAGAGAAACAGACTGAATGTGTGGCGTTAAAGTGAGAGTCAAACGCACATTGGACCCTTGTGAGTGTAACAATAAATGAGCTGCATCATATATACATAAATCAGTAAAAGATGAACCACCGACATGAGTGTTTATCTAAGAAAGAGAGCGAGAGCTTTTTGGTATTTATGTTCATATATTATCAAGGTATTTGCTAGAATATGAAAAGATGTAAGGAACTCTGTCAATATGAGATGAGAGGGGTGTGTTAAGATTTTTATGTTTTATTTAGGGGACAGACATTTAAAAGTAGATGTGCATTCTGACAAAATATATTTTCTGCAAACAACATATGAATCTGAATATTTCTTTATAAGTAGATTGAGTTTCCACCACATGGTAAAAAAAATTGGATTTCCACTCCAATATCGCAACGGTGAGAAATTGTCGCAATTGTGAAATATAAAGTCACAATTATGAGAAATAAAGTTGCAATTTTGAGGAATAAAACATCAATTATGAGGAAGTCACAATTGTGAGAAATAAAATATCAAATATAAAGTATAAATATCGGAAATAGTCAAAACTAAGAGAGTTGCAATTGTGAGATATAAAGTCTCACTTACAAGAAAGATGAAATTGCAAGTTATAAAGTACCAGTTATAAGAAATAGTCACCATTGCGAAATATTGCTCAATTATGAAGGAAACATTTGCAACTGTAAGATATAGGGCGCTATCATACACCCGGCGAAATGCTGCGCCAGGCGCGACGCAAGTGTTTTTTGCTAGTTTCAGCCCTAAGCAGTTATCATTTTCACGTCCAGCGCCACGTTGTTTAAATAGCAAATCCACTCGCACCCATCTGTTCGCTCATGGGCGTGCTGGTCTGAAAACGAGGTGTGTTCAGGCGCATTGTTGGCGCGTTGCTATTTTGAGGCAACTGAAAACGACTGCGCCATTGACCAACAAAAACCTGGTCTAACGTCAATGGCGCAACATTTTTTGTGTTATTTAAAGAGGGCATTAGTAATATGCGGCCATAGGCGGGTGCACAACGTGCATACACTGCTTATTACACACACAGGGCAGCAGCACACAAACATTTTTAAATATTAAAAATAAAAGGATTACAATGTAAAAGATTATTATTGTGTACATAAAGATAAAAATGCCTACATGTCATAATGGATAGTCATTGCATGTATCAGAATTACCTATTTGCAGTAATGATGAATGAAATTGGCTAATTATTTAACCAATTGTGGCAATACACATGTATTTAAACTGACTCGTCAGGTTGAGGGTGTCTGTATTCCGCCATGTAAATAGCGAATCCGCCATGGTGCAAGCGCAACTGGCTTTTAAAGGGAATGGGAGATGAGACTCTGATTGGTTTATTGCAAGTTATGCCCAAAACACACCCATGACTCATTAAGAGACTAGGTACAACCCTTTTGGACCATGCGTCCGTCGTTAAACTAGCAAAAGTGGATTCGAACGCCCTAAGTGCACTTGCGTCGTGCGCTTTAGACCATGCGCTTAGATCATTAAAATAGGGCCCATAAAGTTGCAATTATAAGAAATATTGAGAGCAACAGTGAGAGATTTGCAGCTGCCAGATATAGTCTCAATTAAAAGAAATAAAGTTGCTATTATAAAGCGTTTCTTAAAGTGCCAATTATGAGAATACCACCATAGTAAGATATAGTCTCAACTGAGATTTTTTTATGTGAAATAAAGTTGCAGTTATAAATTGTTTTACTTTATATCTCGATTTAAAAGTACCAATTATGAGAAATAGTTACCATTGTGAGATATAGTCGCAATTATGATTATGACCTCATAAACTGTAAGATATAAAATCGCAATAAGAAATTAAGATGCAACTGCAAGATAGTAAGTACCAATTATGAGAAATAGTCATCATTGTGAAATATAGTGAAATCTAAACTAGTGTTGAGGAAAGTTACTTTTAAAAGTAATGCATTACAATATTGCGTTACTCCCTGAACAAGTAACCAATTGTGTTTAGTTACTTTTTATGTAAATTAATGTGTTACGTTACTTTTGCGCTGCTTTTTCTCATCTGGGCTTGTTTGTTTGTTTTTTAATAACAACAAAAAAGTTATATTTGTGGCAAATGTAAAGGCCCGTTGGCATTACTTATTTGTAAAAGTAATTTTGTTGTAAATTTAAAAGTAATGTGTTACTTTACTAGTTACTTAAAGTAATCCGATTACATAACTCACGTTACTTGTAATAAGTTACGCCCAACACTGGCAGCAACTGTAAGTTATAGTTGCAATTATTAAGAAAGTCGCAACTGTGAGATATAAAGTTCCAATAAAAAGAGATAGTTGCAAATAAAGTTATAAACTGTGATTTATAAAGTCTTAAATACAAGAAATAAGTTGCAATTACAAAGCCTTTCTTTATATAAAGTACCAGTTATGAGAAACAGTCACCATTGTCAGATGTAGTCGCAATTATGAGGAAAAATTCACACCTGTAACTAATAGTCACAACTAGAGATGCACCGATGTATCGGCCGCCGATATTTATCGGCCGATTTTTGATCAATTTACAACCATCGGCATATCGGCTATAGCATGAAAAAGGCTGATATAACAAACCGATGGTTTATTAATTAACTGTGTGAAGGCACTGAGCTGTATAATGTCTGCTGCATAATCCAATAGTATAATGTAATATTCCTGCTGCACTGCTGTCTGCGTTTTAATATTAATCAAACAACAAAAGAATCGCTCACTACTCTTGACTAAATAACTTTCATAAGGATTCATTTCCGCGATGCGGAAAACGCAGACGGAATCCAGTCATAAAAACGGAATTACTGCATAACACGGAATGTCACGGAATTTGTCAAAGTTTTGATGAATAAATAAAACGTAGGTCAGTACAAGTCAAACAAATCGCGATATATACTAGTGTTTGTGAATATTACGCCGCAAAAATACAGTTTAAATATGAATCCTGCATGTTTCTGTGTGTCTGTGTGAATGAATGGCGCAGACGCGCGGTTTCATTTACCTCACACACACACACACACACACACACACACACACACTGAAACTCGCGGTGTTTTTCAGCCTCTGCCGCCTAAATATACGAGGACATGAATGCATCTCCAGTCACTTCATGAGCATTTTACCGTTTCATTCGACAAAATCTATCGTCATATCATAAACACACACAGGAACTCGAAGGTCTTCACGGCAACCTGTCAAAATAAAAGTTCAGTTTAACAAAGTAATTGTGAGAGAAATATATTAATGTTGTACAGTAGAATTTAGCTACGTCTCAATGTAATAAAAATATATGTATTTAATTTATACAGTGAAGAATATGCAGTGTTATTTAACATTAAACCTACTTAAAAAGCACTGTTTATTTCATATGTATCTTGTTCTGTTGTATTTATATATGTTGGCCTTCTAAATGTTAAATGGATCCAGTCTATGTTCATTAGAAATTATTTGATAATGCAGCAATAAACTAGCTAGTAGGCTATAAGTTAATGTATGTTTTTTTTTTTTTTTTTTTTTTTTTTTTTAACTTTGCTGATTTAAAACATGATCAAAGCACTCTATTTTAATGACAAAATTTCAACTAAGAGGGCAAGTGACAAATATCGGTATCGGTATCGGCCAATAATTGTTTGTAAAAATCGGTATCGGTATCGGCCCCAAAAAATCATATCGGTGCATCCCTAGTCACAACTGTAAGATACTGTATAAAGTTGCAATTATAAGAAATAAAGATGCAATTCTGAGACACTGGGAAGTCAAGCCTCCAAACCGGCAGACCCTGAACTGAGACCACCAAGCAAAGAAAGAAATCTGAATGAATGGCAAGGGACGGACCCATACAGCGAACATGTGTGCAATTATTATGCCATTTGCCTCCACAGGATGTGGGTTTGGGGCAGTTCCAGGTATGATTTCTCTGATTTTCTGCCAGAAACCTGTAAGCTTGGTGTCATATACAAGTTTAAGGAGCAAAATAGGTTTGTTTTAATTGCGCAACAGTCGAATGACCACCTTTTGTTAGCGCATAAATGGACGTGGTATTGAAGGCCTTGTGTTTCACTCAGCATCTGGCTGTGATCCACCGCCCAGCCCTCGATTCAACCCTGTCGAGGAGAACTGGAGCAGACCCTGACTATGCAACTTCGAAAACACAGGGACATCCTGAAAGCTGCTGACAGAGAAAACAGCCGTTGACAACGAGTCAAGAAGCTTGCCCTACAAAGTCTAAAAGTTTAGGGCTCATAGCAACAGCTTGAAAAAGTGTGGTTTGGAAAATTACGCAACACGCTGGGCTCGACAATACAGATTTTATTTCTGCATGTCCGGTCAGGCCAGTAATTCAGATGTTTAACTGCCCTGACAATGTTTTAGCTGGATACACCACAAAAAATCTATAATTAAAAAAATTATTTAGATAACAATTTATAATAATGTTTCATTAGTTAACACAAACAAACAACACTTCTACAGCATTTATTAATCTTAGATCATGTTAATTTCTGTATTTACTAATACACTATTAAAAGCAAAAGTTGTATTTGTTAACATTAGTTAATGCTTTGTGGACATGAACAAACAATGAACAACGTATTTTTATTAACATATTTTTATTAACTAACATTAACAAAGATTAATAAATGCTGTAACAAATGTAATGGCCATTGTTAGTTCATGTTAATTAATACATTAACTACTGTTAACAAATAAGACCTTATTAAGTGTTACCATAATTTAAAATATTTAAATAAAAATAAAAAAATACAATTTATTTAAAAAATAAAAAATGTAATTATTATTCATTTTATAATTATAAATGAACTTTAAATAATTAAAAATGTATTTAAATATGTGTGAGAAATTATACATCTTTTGATATACAATTTAATATAAAATTCAATATTGTGCAATAACATCCATTGTGCAACAATGGAAATTATACAGCTGTAATGCCAGTGCAGATTTATACTTGCCCTTCCATTTTTATCAAATTTACAAATGGATTTTTTAGTGTACAATTTTATATTTTAATAATTTTTTTAATATTTTTATGTTTGAAAAAAAAAAAAAAAAAAAAAAAAAATATATATATATATATATATATATATATATATACATATTTAAATAATAGTATTTTAACAGATTTATATTTACATTTTTTAATTAAATGTAATGTTTTCTTTATAAATAAAAAAAATAGCATTTGAATTATAGAGTTGTAATAAAAAAATTACACAATATTTTAATGCATACATACACTCACCTAAAGGATTATTAGGAACACCTGTTCAATTTCTCATTAATGCAATTATCTAATCAACCAATCACATGGCAGTTGCTTCAATGCATTTAGGGGTGTGGTCCTGGTCAAGACAATCTCCTGAACTCCAAACTGAATGTCAGAATGGGAAAGAAAGGTGATTTAAGCAATTTTGAGCGTGGCATGGTTGTTGGTGCCAGACGGGCCGGTCTGAGTATTTCACAATCTGCTCAGTTACTGGGATTTTCACGCACAACCATTTCTAGAGTTTACAAAGAATGGTGTGAAAAGGGAAAAACATCCAGTATGCGGCAGTCCTGTGGGCGAAAATGCCTTGTTGATGCTAGAGGTCAGAGGAGAATGGGCCGACTGATTCAAGCTAACAGACTGAAATAACCACTCGTTACAACCGAGGTATGCAGCAAAGTATTTGTGAAGCCACAACACGCACAACCTTGAGGCGGATGGGCTACAACAGCAGAAGACCCCACCGGGTACCACTCATCTCCACTACAAATAGGAAAAAGAGGCTACAATTTGCACGAGCTCACCAAAATTGGACAGTTGAAGACTGGAAAAATGTTGCCTGGTCTGATGAGTCTCGATTTCTGTTGAGACATTCAGATGGTAGAGTCAGAATTTGGCGTAAACAGAATGAGAACATGGATCCATCATGCCTTGTTACCACTGTGCAGGCTGGTGGTGGTGGTGTAATGGTGTGGGGGATGTTTTCTTGGCACACTTTAGGCCCCTTAGTGCCAATTGGGCATCGTTTAAATGCCACGGCCTACCTGAGCATTGTTTCTGACCATGTCCATCCCTTTATGACCACCATGTACCCATCCTCTGATGGCTACTTCCAGCAGGATAATGCACCATGTCACAAAGCTCGAATCATTTCAAATTGGTTTCTTGAACATGACAATGAGTTCACTGTACTAAAATGGCCCCCACAGTCACCAGATCTCAACCCAATAGAGCATCTTTGGGATGTGGTGGAACGGGAGCTTCGTGCCCTGGATGTGCATCCCACAAATCTCCATCAACTGCAAGATGCTATCCTATCAATATGGGCCAACATTTCTAAAGAATGCTTTCAGCACCTTGTTGAATCAATGCCATGTAGAATTAAGGCAGTTCTGAAGGCGAAAGGGGGTCAAACACAGTATTAGTATGGTGTTCCTAATAATCCTTTAGGTGAGTGTATATACACACACATGCATATTTAAATAAAATATAAACAATATTATTACATTTTTAAATTAAATGTCAAGTTTTCTTTATAAATAAAAAAATAAGCTTGGAATTATAGAGTTGTAAAGCTGGAAATTCATAAGCACTTTTGATGGAAAATTATGGCATACACTGCAAAAATTTAAACTGATCAGTTACTTTTAGCCTATTATTCCAAATGCTATCAAGACTTAAATCACAAATCATTTGTACGATTTTGACAAAAGCTCTATCTATGATAGCCAGCTATGTAATTTTTCCTTTGTGATAAGTTTAAATGAGCAGATTTTGCCAAAACATTACAGAAAACCAAATGTACTGTATGATCAACTTGCCCCAAACTCTCTGACACTGACTGTGGGCATGAAGGTCATCCTTACACACAAATATAAAACACCAGACATACTTTAAAATGGTCTTTTACCCTCGGCAACAAACAGTGATACATGCAAAGCATTGTAACAAAAGCACCTCATATGCAAACAAAGCCTGAACAATAGAGGCAAATTTATCTTCTTCTCATTAAAACACACAAATGTAACCGCATACACACTGGCGAGAGTGTGCGCATGAGTTAACTTAGTGTACGAACAGGAAGACATGCCGGCCAGAGGCGCAGAGCCAGACAGACTGAGGTCTCTCTCTCTCTCCGTCATGGTGAGTCAGTTCAGCAGCATGGTTCATGTCAGGACATGTTTCCCAGCAGCTGGCTCAACAGGACCTCTTATGCAATAAACAGGGAATCAGACAGAGTCAGAGAGAAAGGTAGGGAAAGAGGGAAAAGGGGAAGAGATAGCAAAAAAGAGAAGTGGTTTTGATTGGAAGAACTTCATATGGCATGGAGAACAGGACAAAGAGCAGGTGCAGCGGCCACATGCCCTTAAAGAGCACGCACTTTCATCATGTATAAAAAGCCTTCGCCTTGCTGTAATGTGCAGTACGGCAGTTTATATCCAAAGGACATGAGCCGCTCATTACCACTAAATAAACCCGATGGGATAAATAAATGGACATTGATTTGAATTGGCATTATCTGAGTGTTTATCATGCAGATATATGACCGCATTCAAATGCCACGGGTGACCAATCAGAAACAAGTATTTGAATTTAATTGCAATGAGTAATTGCATTTAAAAGTTCTGGCTGTCAGCTAGGTGTAATGTTTAACTTTCTGAATCTCAAACATATATAGTAATTTGATTGGTTTACTTTGATGTTATATCATTATAAGCACTGAGGGCAAAAATGGTATTTGCAAACTTTCATAACGTTTCATTTTTCCTCAAATGAAACCGAATATTTAGTGGGAAATATATATTTTTTATTTTATTTATAGTCGTATAGTGTACACTGTATGTATACACATATGAAATATAACAACATAACATAACATAATAATATAATATGATATAATTAGTGCTGTCAAACGATTGATCGCGATTAATCACGATTAATCGCATCTAAAATAAAAGTGTGTTTACATAATATATGTGTGTGTACTGTGGGTAATTATGTATATATAAATACACACACATACATTTATATTATAATTATTCTTAATTCTTAAATATATACATGATATAAATATATATATATATATATATATATATGCAAATATTTCTTAAATATATACATGTATGTGTGTGTATTCAAATATACATAATAATTATACACAGTACACACACATATATTATGTAAACACAAACTTTAATTCTTGATGCGATTAATCGCGATTAATCGTTTGACAGCCCTAAATATAATATAATATAATATAATATAATATAATATAATATAATATAATAATATATATTTCAGAATCTAACAAAAAATCTGTAATTACTGAATTTGGCATTTCGAAAACTTCAATAATGTTTCTTTTTTTTTTTTTCAAATGAAACTGAATATATAGCAGAATTCTTTTCCCCAGTTTATACTCTTTATATATGTATATGTATATACATATAAAATAATATATCTATAAGAAATCTGTAATTGCTGATTTTGACTGGCTCTTGATTCAGCGGATGAATCGTCAGACTGATACAAAACAGTATCTAGTTCATGAGTCTTTTAAACAAATCAATAGAGAAAAACATAAAAAGATTCATAAGAGTCATTTCTGTGTAAATCAGACATTGTTCGTGTTTGCTTGCAGCTCGCGAGGACAATTCAAGAAAGACGTTTTCCTGCCAATGTTTGAGAGTAAACAATCTCTTTAGCTCATCACATTGTGTAAAATCACATTCACAACATGATATATTCCGCTGTGGTGAAGCAGGTTAAAAAAAAGCAGTGCAGCGACTTATCCTTCTCAGTAAAAAGGCTCAATTTATGATTTCCTTCCATTTGTAGATTGTAAAAACCCACAGTTATAGTTTAGACCGAAGGATCGATTATCGCTATCAGTAAAACTTTGATCCGAGATCAAGGGAATCCTCCGTTCACCTGTGCAGCATCGCACCTACAGCCGGCGCAGCTGAAAACCATCTGCTGCGGTTGGAGGGAGCCGGACCGCCTTAACAAGTAGGCAAACTGTCAGGCAGGATTAATGCGCTACCTTAAACCTGAGTTAATAATAAATGAGATGTTTACTCATTCAGGGGGGAGCGCATAGATAACAGACCTCCAGACCCCTCCTTTAAGTGCCAAAAAGATAAATTCTGGTTAAGTGGGACCTGCCTGCCTGCATTATACCCACCTCCCCCTGCTCCCACCCCGTCATTACCAACAAAACAAGGGCTTTAGCCCACTTACTGAAGGGAAAGGTCAAATTACAAGCTCTTTTTTGGTTCCCATAATGAATATGCAGCTAACCAACGACGATTTCCCCAAACACAAGTAGGGTCAGCGCCACAGACACACACATAGTTCCATATGAAATCAGTTTTATTTTATTTTTCCGAAAATCTTCTTTATTTTTTTTCTGGATTCTGTTCTAATGCTTAAATTAAATTTTAGTAATGTATGTCTAATAAATAGAAATCATGAAACTTTACAATTTAACAACAATTTATTAAAAGGTTTTTTTAGTGCCCTACGAAATCCATTTAATTTTTTCCCCAAATTCGATTTTTTCCCCCCACCAAAATCCTTTTTTTTTTTTTTTCATAAAAATTGTTCTGGATTCTGTATTAACGCTCAAATTAAATTTAATATAAAATTATTAATAAAAAAAAGATGGTTATCAAATGAAAGCAATTCAATGAATCTTTTAAAATGTAAATATAAATGTAACAATTCGTTTTATTTTTGGCAAACTAAGTGCTGCACAACAGATGTTTATCGTTAAAAATAAAACATGGACAAAAAATTGAGATTCATTAAAAATAAAGTTTATTCATTTTATTATTATTATTATTATTATTAAAACGGTGGCACTTATTCACACAATTTGATTAAGTATAAAACCCTACTTTTGATTTATTCATCCGAAACTTGGCAAATTCCGTGACTTTCCACGTTATATTGTAAATTCCATTTTTATGACTGGATTCTTCTCCTGGATTTGAGGTGATCAGTCTAAGCTCTCCACCATGCTTTACTCTTAAGACCGGTGGGGCAGCTTGAGCAGAGCGGCGCGTCCGAGGTTCGGGCCCTCAGCTGCTGCTGATGCAGGCAGAAAATGTGGGAAAGAGACAGAGCAAAGGATGGCGAAGAACGCCCTGAGAAAGCATAGAAATGTCTTACTCTGGCTCCTTCTTTGCATTCGCCCTCGAAGGGGATTGAACTAATGAGCCCTACCGTTCTCCACTGGGGCCTTCCCAAGACAGCCCTTCTTCAGCAATTGGTTCCAAAGGGTTTAAAAAAAGGCGTCTGCCACGAAGCTCCTATCTGTCTGCGAGATTACAAAGTAATAAAATAGATGGAGGGACAGAAAGGAGGCATAACGTTGCACAGTATTTGCGAACACAAGAGGTTCTTGTGAACAGCTTCACAAACAATGTGATCATTTACAGTATACATGCACATTCCCCCAGAAACACCTCATGATAATAATCACTGTCACTTCAATTTTACAAATTATATTAAGCAAATGATTGATATTTTTTAATTGAACTGAAGTATTTTAAATTTAAATGTTCTGATAACGCTACACAAAACAAGCTAATTATTAAAAATATTATATCTTTTTTACTATAACAAAACTGTCAAATAAAAACCATTATTATTATTATTATTATTATTGAATATTTGTGAAAATGTCAAAATAGTCTCCCTAAATATAATATAATATAATAATATTTTATAATATATTATAAAATATAATTAAATTACTTAATTATTATGACTGATACAGATCAAGTGTAAATAAATGTTAAAAAAGTAGATTTGTTTGTTTAGACAAATAGAAAAAATAAATCAATAAAAACTATTATAATTATTAGTATTATTATTGAATATTTGTAAAAATGTCAAAACATTATATAATATAATACATTGTTATATTTACAGGCTATTATATTAATTATATTATATTAATTATTTTATTTTATATTATATTATATTATTCAATTAGTTATGACTGATGATACAGATCATTAAGGTTTTCAATTTAAATGTTCTGATAACCGATATAAAAATCTAGTAAATAAATGAAAAAATAAAATGTTAAAAAGTACATTTATTTATTTATTTATTTTAAACAATAACCTCAAAAACAAAATAAATAAAATGTATTATTATTAATTATTATTATTATAATAATAATAATAAATATTATTATTATTATTATAAAATCTACATTATATTTCTCAGGAATGAGGTGGTAATGTTGCAGTTTTTGACATCATGAAACCGCACAGATGCAGATACTTTACACTTGAACGATCTCTTTTTCTTTCAGTGCGTCAGGTGGTTCTTTCCTTTACGTTGTGCATTAAAATTGTGTAATGCACTCCTATGGTAGCCATGGATACTACATGCATTACATGTGCATACACAACTTTATTCATTTGGCAGACTTACATTCCATTCAAGGTACACATTTACATTTTATCAGTTCATACACTCCCTGGAAATCAAACCCATGACCTTGTAATGTAATGTAATGTAATAACTAAGTAACTAAGGAGGAGTGTGTGTTTGACCACTAAACAGCCTCAAATGTCCAGGCACAATCTCAATTGCCAAAGGTCAAAGAACCTAGTTTCACAGGCGTCCCGTTTTGTCCTCATAAACTGAGATTGTCGCCTCAAGACTAGTTGTTTTTGCCTCAAAAGTTTACCTACCGCCGTCTCCGTTACAGCCTGACCACAAACTGAAAAACAGTCTACACAAAAATCCCTGTCAGAAACAAATGTCGGATTTCCCAGGCATCAGTCAGCACAAAACAATTTCAACAAAGTCCAGCGGGACCTGAAAATGTGACGAGGCGTGCGCCACTCTGAATACCACCCCTTTCGCTAGCAACAGAGATGTTTTCCAGGCAACCATTCACAAATAAACCATTCAGAGACTGAATCACTCACGAAGAAGGAGAGAAAACACTTGGTGTCAAGGCTCTTTATCTATGATTGCAACAAATTAAATACGTTTTTTTGAAAAGAAGCTTTGATGAAAGAAGCTCCATTGTTTCCTGCTGTTGCCGTCCAACCACTAACACACGCAATCACCATCTGACATTAAATTATAAACTCTATCAAAGATTTTGCGAATGACTGCCCCAACGCATCTCCGTCCCCTCCTCGCGAGTGTGTGGTCTGCCGAGAAATGCTGCTTTTATTCATATTTGTTATTTGGAGCTCCTCGGAGGGGGAACAAGGGCCTGTGTACCAGGCAGATCTGCTTATGCTCCGCCACGCTTCCTCTGTTCTCCAAAACAGCCATGGCACGCCGCAGTGTGTCTGGAGAGTCTGGGGGGACGAAAAGCGAGACACTTCTCTAATGACTGCCGCGCTTGGCGCAATGAATCACTTTTTCCTGAAAACATGTCCTCTAGTCCTCCATTTGCCAAACGCTACCAAGTCAACCAGGGACCAAAAGAGCTAATACTCTGAGGTCTACCTGCTGGTATAAATCATTAAAGCACTTCCTCCTCCGAGATAATGGAGCGGTTTGTATATTTCTTATAGCACAAAGGAGCAGGAATTGTTCCCTCCTTGCCACTTTCATTTGCCTTTTTAGAAGCAAATTTAAGCTGGTTGAGTTTTAAGATCGAACAGAATGGATAATACTGTATACTGTATAAACACGTGATGGAGAATTAAAGCTCAGAGGACAAACTAATATTATAACATGTAGTGTGAAAGAGATTAATAATTTACAGACTTTAACTTAAAACTAAAAGTGCTCTAAATAAAATACTGCTGCAGTGTTCTGAAAATCTAAATAATCAATTTCATCCTTCACGTTCACTCTTGGTTCATTTCAGGGGTCTGATTGCAAGAATGCTGGCTTAGGCATAAAATGGCATTTACAGGCCTCTGGAATTGTGTGTATGAGACCGTTAGGTTTAAACTGAAATGTGATTAATTTCTTTGAATATTATGTTATATATTAATAAAGTAGATCACTGATATTTTAAGATTGATGTCATTAAAGGGTTAGTTCACCCCAAAAAAAAGAAAATGATCCCATGATTTACTCACCCTCAAGCCATCCTAAGTGTATGACTTTCTTCTTTCAGACAAACACAATCAGAGTTATATTAAAAAACATTCTGGCTCTTCCAAGCTTTATAATGGGAGTAAATAGTAACTTTTTGAATTTTGAAGCCCAAAAAAGTGCATCATCCATCATAAAAGTAATCCACACGGCTCCAGGGGGTTAATAAAGGCCTTCTGAAGCGAAGCGATGCGTTTTTGTAAGAAAAATATCCATATTTATAACTTTATAAACTATAATTGCTGCTTCCGGTAACGGCCGTATGCAAGTCTAGTTCCGGCTGATGAGTGACCTATGACTCAACACAATATGGAGTGGTGCAGGTATGACATCACTTTGTAGGCCAAAACGCCAAAGCGAGTTAGCATTTTAGCACTTCCGGTTCCATCGTCCCGAAGTCAATGGGTTTTTTGAATGGGTTTTGGCTAAATGGCTGAAATAAGGTCTGTGGTGAGCACAAGCTCAAGACACTTTCATGTTTTATTCTATGACATAAAATACATCAGTATTACCCCACTCATGATTTTTTGAAGCCACTTGTTAACAACTGCTAACAAGTGGCTAACTAAATGGGACTACAGAGGCTGTCGAGGAGATTAAACATCATCACGCCGAAAAAGGTAAGTCCAGTCCGCTTTTACAGCCCCGTTATGCTCATAATTGTGCTCTTATAAACTATTCTCAAACGTTCTGGGAAAATGTTTTTAGATAAAAACTGGAAGAGTTGTCGGAAGCTTAGTGATGGTGACGTTGAAATCGCGGGGCCGTGGTGTAGTCCGTTTATAGCCTACCTTTAGCTTTTTACTTCTGGCGACTGCATTTAGGCTTCAAAATTTATAAAAGTTGTGACAATTATCTTTATGGACAAAACATGCAAGTATCATAAACTTGTGTTGATCACAGAGCTTGTTTTTAGCTATAATCCAAAAGCCTATGGGAAAATCCTATTAGGTTTTGGTCAAGGGAACCAGTGCGATGCTAACTGCCGGTTGGCCTACAAAGTGACGTCATACCTGCACCACTCTATTAACGAACACGGAAGCGCAGAGGAAAACAAAACACCGGTCACGAATTATAAGTCTAAAACGCGAATTTTTCAAGAGAAATGTTGGAGGAGCTCGAGTTTGTTGTCCAGCCCTATTTGTTTGAACCGCGAGAGGCATCTCACCTAAGCTCACGCTACACCTACATCCTACATCATACGTCGGGTCAGAGATCACTCTTCCACAGGAACTAGACCCGCGTACGGACGTTACTGGAAGCCAGTGATTATAGTTTATAAAGTTATAAATATGGATATTTATCTTACAAAAACGCATCGATTCGCTTCAGAAGGCCTTTATTAACCCCCTGGAGCCGTATGGATTACTTTTTAATGATGGATGGATGCTCTTTTTTGAGCTTCAAAAAAATGGTACCATTGACTCCCATTATAAAGCTTGGAAGAGCCATAATATTTTTAATATAACTCCGATTGTGTTCTCTGAAAGAAGAAAGCCATATACACCTAGGATGGCTTGAGGGTAAGTAAATCATGGGATCATTTTTGGGTGAACTAACCATTTAAGGCCTGGTTTCACATACATTATTATTATTATTAGTAGTAGTAGTAGTAGTAGTAGTACTAAATAATGCATATTTAATATATAATTAATACAAAATATGTGTCTAGATCAAAAAGATTATTAATGTTCTTCAAAATGCTCACCTTCAGGAATTAGACAACACAGAACATCTTAGGTTTAAACTTTAGAGTTTGATTTAAAAGTTTGATTATTTCTGTGAATCAAATCACAGTGATACAGAGATCAATATTTTCAAAAGCATGAAATCTCTGTAGGTGCTACAAAGTACAGTTTGTTTATAATGTGCATTATGAAGTCTGAGTTCACTTTTCACTACTTCTTGGTCCAACTTAAAGAGACTTTAAGTGGGATTTAAGTGTGAAAGTATAGAACAAACTAAACAGGGGCGTTTCCCAAAAGCATCGTTAGCCAACTATGGTCGCAAGTTCCGTCATTACCCAGACAATTCAACAGAACTCACGACCCTAGTTGGCTTGGGGAAACACACCCCAGTTCGTTTCTGGTATATTTATGAGAAACAGACACAGTGACATGATCGTGCTTATGAAATGCGTGTGGCAGGGAGACATCAGCATGTGTACAGTGACCTCAGCGTTTCTCCCTCATTAACTGAGCAGCGGTTCCTGCCCTCTGTGATGAATTTCCTCCCATCTGATAGTTGATCTTACATTTGTCATGGATGCACAAAACAACTGATTTTAATTCAGCTCCATGTTAATTACATCTAATTTGATTTTAAAATTCAAAATACCGCACCCTCTATTCGACTGCTCTCACTCTTTGAGAGACTCTGAAACAGGCCTCATTTCTTCTCCCAGAGAGGGCTGTCTGTTTTCTTTCTACAATACTGTTTGCATTTTTTCATTTGTCTGTGAAAAAGCGCAACAGTGCGCAGAGAAAGCGGTTATGCGATTGAAACCCGAGCTGTGTCTGGGGCACGACGTTGTGACTAACCAATTAACTCTCTCGTTTTTTCGCCTGCCTCTGTCGAGGAGGGCCAGAGAGACTTGGTAGCAGTGATATGACTGGTGTCGGAGAGAACATCAAAGCGGGAGGCCTGGGAGAGGCCCGCCGTTACCTTTGAACATTGGAAGAGGATTGGAGGGACAGCCAGTACTCTTCAGGCTAGACACAGATCACAGGCTGAGCAGGCGCCCCGGCACATGCTCTTGCACCACGCTCCGTTTCAAAGGCGCCCTAACAATCCGGCCGTCAAGCCAACGCGTGATCTTTCTCTTGTTCTCTCAAAGGGACTTGCAGAGGAGTGCCGTGAATAGGTGTTGGTAGGAGATGGCCTTTAAAACTGATCTGGAATTTTTTTTTTTACAGAGTTGTGTTAAGGTGCAGTCACATTTATCATCACTTGGCGAAATCCTGTAATTTCAGTAAGAATCCACGTAATCAAGTGTTTCACATGAGGCCAAAAAAATTCACCACACATATTTTGCTCATGTCTCTAAACTATTGACAATGAAACTTTTTTGCACGTGAAATTTTGCTAAAGCGGCCGCAGCTTTAGAGGCTCGTAAAATGCTGTTTGTCATCAAATAACCCATGACTCTACAACATTTGTGACCCATGATGGCAAAATGAGTCGGAATGTGCACGGGCTAATTACAAGCTACAGGCAAAACAAGTCAAATATGTCATTTTTGGTCAAATTTGAGGTTTTCACCAAAATTAGTTCATTAAGCCCTCGTCTAGTGATCCCAATGCACCGAATAGTAACTAAACATCTAAAATTATCTTTATTTGTATGTTTTCTGAGAGGTGTACCTTCCTAAATCTTTCTTTTGTTTTAATAATCCATAAAAAAATGCATAAAAACTCATAAACTCAAAAAAACTAATTGTTATTCGTTCTTGTAAAGCACAGCATTCCAACTTTGTTAAAGGTATAGTTCACCCAAAAGTGAAAATTATCCTATGATTTACTCACCCACAAGCCATCCTAGGTGTATATGACTTTCTTCTTTCAGACGAATACAATCGGAGTTATATTAAAACATATCCTGGCTCTTCCAAGCTTTATAATGGCAGTGAATGGCGGTCCTGATTTTGAAGTCTTAAACAGTGCATCTATCCATCATAAATGTAATCCATACGGCTCCAGGGGGTTAATAAAGGCCTTCTGAAGCGAAGCGATGCGTTTTTGTAAGATAAAAATCCATATTTAAAACGTATAGCTTAAAAACGTATAGCTTAAAATAATTAGCTTCCGACAGACAGCCGTACGCAACGATTTACGGCGAAAGAGTGACCTCTGACCTGACGCATGACGTATTGACGAACATGGAAGCACAGAGGATAGAGCAAAACAAAACACCAGTCACGAATTAGAAGTCTAAAACGAGAATTTTTAAAGAGAAATGTCGGATTTCGATATAGGAGAAGAGGAGCTTGAGTTTGTTGCCCAGCTCTATTTTTTTTAACCGCGAGAGGCGTCAAAGCTTATGCTACTCCTACATCGCGTCAGGGGTTACTCTAGCTAGTTATTTTAGTTCATAAAGTTTTAAATATGGATATTTTTCTTACAAAAACCCATCGCTTTTCTTCAGAAGGCCTTTATTAACCCCCCGGAGCCGTGTGGAGTACTTTTATGATGGATGGATGCACTTTTTTGGACTTCAAAATCAGGACCGCCATTCTCTACCATTATAAAGGTTGGAAGAGCAATGATATTTTTTAATATAACTCTGATTGTGTTTGGCTGAAAGAAGAAAGTCATATACACCTAGGATGGCTTGAGGGTGAGTAAATCATGGGATCATTTTCATTTTTGGGTGAACTATAACTTTAATATTCATAGCGAATTCTCGATGGCATGAGTCTGAACCAATAAAATGTGATTTTCAAACTCATGCTGATGTAAACAAAACGATCTTACTTGCGCTGACTGACAGATCCGAAGCATGCGCACAAAAACGCCTCTCAGATAGCACGCAATCCTGATATATACACATATACACAGAATTACAGTATTTCAAAATATCTGTCTTGGCAAGTATTCACGCAAACATTATCTGTTATGTCTTAAATGAACGTTTTGGTTAGGAAAAACATCTGATGTGTAACATTATATTAGATCCGTGCATTACAGTAGGTCTTAATATATAGGCTGTCTGTCCTAATGTTAATCAAACAATTGTGGTGTCATGGAAAAAAGATGAACATATATTTTCCCTATAGATATGGGTTTTGCCAAATTTGGTGTTATTACCAAGGATTTTAAGGTATGGTTGCCAGGTAATTTTGTTTTGGAACCTTCAGAAAACTTTAACTAGATTTTTCTCAAAATTGACAGTCAAAACTGAGAGTCATTTTTTGTCTGATTCCAACAATCATACATCAATCTGAAGGTTTTTTTTAATAGAGAATGTGAAAATAACAATAACTAATTTTTTCGGAAATTTGCTCATTGTGACTCATTTTGCCAGCACGGGTCACATATGTTGAGAAAACTTCTCTAACTGGTTGAAGCTATCAACACAATTGAGCCTTGATGCTCACGTGGGAAATATGAGTTCAAATCCAGCCTGCAACATTTCCAGATTCCATTTCTGACTCTTTTCCTGTCCATATCTACTATGGCATTAATAAACATTCAGAGACTTTAGAAAGCTTCAACACCACAAAGAGAGCAAAACTGCCTCCAATTTAAAGTAGTTTCATTCCTACACAGCATATAAAAAAATTCTCCCAGCTGAACAATCCAGTACTGAGTCACCACAATACTAGAGCTAGGACCCATTGTCCTTTAACAATGAAAGTACTTGGCACAAATGTACAATAAATCCCAAAAATTGAGTAATATTCTGTATTACACAAATTCATCAGGATTAGTGTTTTGCTTATGCAGCCCCATCGATGACTAATACTGCCGTGTTATAGGCAGCCATTGAATTAATTAATATTCAGCATTTTTTCTAAAATGTGAACTGTTATCAGAAAGCTTAAATGGTCTTGCTGTGCAATGGGACTAGGAAGGTGCAAATAACCAAAGTTAGCTGACCCTGTACTGTCTTCTGTATTCAATTATGTCTATCCCTCTACCACACAAAATATTAATTACTCTCATTACATTTCACACTCCCTCTGTTAAGAGTTCAGTAACAGCCGCAAAAGCTGGCCTTGGTGATTGTTGCATTGTGAACGTGTGCGCGCGGAGGTCAAGGGAGGAGAGTGTAATGCGATTTTATCTGTACTGAACAGCTAATCCCAAATGGAACGCCTTCATATCTGACCTATTGCACATCGATACACACCTTGACTAGTATTCCAGTTCAAATCTCTTGCATTTTTGCTCTCTCTCAGCTCTCACACCTTAAGTTTTGTAACCTAATAGCTGCCATGTATCTTAATGTTTCTGTAGCGATCCTCAACAAAAGCTTTTGTTCAACTTCAAGGCCTTCCAGCAAAGCACAACTGCGTCGTTTCACTAACTCATAAGAGCAAGGTTTTTGTGAAACTAAGTTGTTTCAATTTTTCTGGAACAAATCATTTTCTTCCTTCTCCCATTTTTCCTCTGCAAGTGACTCATGAGACAATTATATCTTGCTTTACCTCAGAGAAAACCGACAAATTTAGCATATTCACGTTAGCATACACCACACAATGATTTCCGATTTTAATTGAAACGGGAGAGAAACGACTTCTGCTCCTCCCTGTGTTACAAAAACCAAGAAGTAAATCTAATCGTCTTGGCACAACCTGATCTTTTTCTAATCATCCGGCAAATTCTGACAGAAAAAGGCTTAAGTGGGCGAAGGTGTGTGAAACAGTTTATTAACACAGACGATTATCGAGTTAAGCAGAATGGAGAGAGAGGAAGAGAGAGAAAGAGAGAGAGAGAAGGAGGGGGGAATGAGCTGGCAATTTGCTTGCTCTGTAGACTCTCATCTCCTCACATCTTTGGAAAAAAAAATGTGAAGAGGACTCCCAGGCTCACAATAAAGGAGAATACTCTCATTCACGCCCGCCAATTAAAAAGATAATTATGCAAATGTAGCATTTACTGAGTCAGCGTGTGGGCAGCCAGAGAGGCAGAGGGAGCGGCGGCGGCCAGAGGAGTAGGATTGACGCAAGTGTGCAGACATAAAAATCTCTAACACAAATGCACGTGGGTAATTCTTGTTTGGCGTAAACACTCCTACCCACCACCTTTGATTACCTTAAACTAAAAAAAAAATAACATCAAAAGCCACTAACCTAAACCTGTGCTTGGAAAGCACACAGTGGTGGGCTTTAAAAATCAATTAGCATGCAAGCCCCGCCCACTCTGTCATCTATGAATGTAGCGGAAAGAGGCCCTCCGACAAGGCACCACCCACTGCCATTGTTAGTTTTGTGAGGAGGATGCATTGGATTTGGAACATGCAAGCAGCGTTTTGTATGTGTTGTCTTGACTAAATTTAACATCTCCATTAAACAAAGCACTAGATAGCTGGCAAAAGTCCTACATGCCAAGCACATCTTTGATATTTTCTTTAAAACTGTCGCTAGAAAAACTAGCTTGTTAACAAGCTTGCTATAATCGATTACTGGTACAAGCACACTCATTACTACTTAGCAAGAGTGAAAAGAAACCATTTTGGTTTAAAAGGCTCACCGCTCCACAGATTAAGCTTCAACAGTGAAGCTTCAAGTACCTCAGTATGCTAATCACTCTGAAATGCTAATGAAACACAGAGAACTGACAGGATTTCAATACAATTCTTTTTTTAAAGACAGTGAAACTCCTATCTTCATACCCATTTCAAACAAAGCTTGGAAAAGGAAAAGAACAAGGGTAGAAATATTAGAAAAATACATCAATTGCATCAAGTAATGGGTACTTATATCCAATTGGGTGTCAATGTACTATTAGGAGTGTTAAATGTGTGGAAAAGTACTATACATAATTTTGAACATCAACAATAGTACTAGGACAAGCAAGAGCCATAAGATGACAGCACTACAGGACACAACCCTCTTATCCAAGCTTCCAACAGAGTGACCTCTGATCTACATTAAGGGTATAGCCTGTGTCCTCTCTAGAGACACACTTAGAGCCCACTGTGTGCCTGGCATGGGTCACCGTAACTCCAAGTGATCCTTGAACAAAGGCCACATTTGAACCTTGGGATCGAGTGGGAAAAGGAGTTAAAGGATTAATTCACTTCAGAATTAAAATTTCCTGATAATTTTACTCACACCCATGTCATTCGAGATGTTTATGTCTTTCTTTCTTCAGTCGAAAAGAAATTAAGGAAATTTCGGAACTTTTGAGGAAAACATTTCAGAATCACATTCTCCATATAGTGGACTTCAATGGGGTCCAACGGTTTAGAAGTCCAAATTGCAGTTTCAATGCAGCTTCAAAGAGCTCTACACGATCCCAGTCGAAGAATAAGATAAGATTTCGCTAGATTTCCTGATAATTTACTCACTCCCATGGCACCCAAGATGTTTATGTCATTCTTTCTTCAGTCGAAAAGAAATTAAGGTTTTTGAGGAAAACATTCCAAATTGCATTGAAACGTCAATTTGGACCTTCAACCCGTTGGACCCCGTTGAAGTCCACTATATGGAGAAAAATCCTGGAATGTTTTCCTCAAAAACCTTAATTTCTTTTCGACTGAAGAAAGAAAGACATAAACATCTTGGGTGCCATGGGGGTGAGTAAATTATCAGGAAATCTAGCGAAATCTTATTTAGCGAAATTATGTCATTTTCAAAAAAATTTTTTCTAAATGTATATACTTTTTAACCAAAAATGCTCGTCTTGCACTAGCTCTGCAATGCGCGTCCACGACTTCACGCATTACGTAATCACGTTGGAAAGGTCAGGGCGGAAGGGCAAAAAACGCCATCTCATTTTCTCCTCCAACTTCAAAAATCGTCCGACATTGTTGTTTTACCTTTTTTTTTGTAAAGGGTGTTTGACTTAGTCTTTGCACGTTCGCTGTGTAAACACTGGGGCGGTACTTCCGCCTACGTCACGCGTGACCTTTCCAACGTGACTACGTAATGAGTAAAGTAATGGACGCAAGTGCAAGATAAGCATTTGTTGTTAAAAAGTATATAAATATATATATTCCTTGGCTGGGATTGTGTAGAGCCCTTTGAAGCTGCATTGAAACTGCAATTTGGACCTTCAACCTGTTGGTACCCGTTGAAGTCCACTATATGGAGAAAAATCCTGGAATGTTTTCCTCAAAAACCTTAATTTCTTTTTGACTGAAGAAAGAAAGACATACACATCTTGGGTGCCATGAGGGTGAGTAAATTATCAGGAAATTTTCATTCTGAAGTGACCAATCCTTTAATGTTGAGGAGGAAAAGGACAAGCATGCTTGGGTGTAGTTGAATTATTCAAGGAGTTTTAAGCATGTGTTTGGGAACTTGACATAGTTGTCCCTCAGAGAAACCAGAAAGTAGCTGCAACATTTCAATTGGAGACCAATTGCCCCCTAGAGAATCAGTGCTCAAATACATACAGACAAGCTAAATTAATTTAAATCAGTCATCTTTAACATGTTAAATGATGCCTGGCGCTGTTCTACCTTGACATAGGGGTTGTATGTTGAATATTAGAGAGGGTAATTACATGAGACATTAGGAGTTATTAAGTTACACTTGAAGCTGGCATGTGTTTCCACTGCTGTCACAACTCGGTAAATGATTCTTTTTTTCTGAGAGTGCAGTAGTGGATGGAGTAACGGAGAGTGGTTGTGCACCTTCACCTCACACCTTAAGCAATCCAGAGTCTCATTGACTCTAATTAGAGGCTTCGATCTGCTGTAGTTGGTGAGAGGGATGCATGTTATTACTGTATGACTCATGCGGGGAAAGCAAGGAAATATCCCAGAGTGACTCCTTTGCTGTCTTAAATACACACATACCCACTTAGGTACATTATTCTCTTGCTTCTTCCGAAGTGCCATTGCCACTCTAATAAAGAGACAGCTGCACTTCTGGCTTTACAATAAAAAGTGAGATCAGCCCTTCCTTCTCTATCCCACGCTGAGGGAAAGCTTACAGAAGTCAGCACTACTGCACTTGTTTGATGTTCTGTTGTAAGGGGTTCATATAGGGCGCTTAGGTCAGCTTCCTGTCTGCTGAGGTGGAATCTTCTAGTTGGCAAACAAGTGAGGGATTTTGATATGCAGCATGCATTCAGAAAGCCCATTCAATAAAAGTTTGTATCCTTTGGACATCATTTGAAACTCATACTGTTGTACTTGTTAAAGGGTGTTCAGACTGAATTGCTTTAAGTCAATAAGTCACTATAGCTATTCTTTCCCAACTTCGCTCAAGTTCGGCCCTGCCCCAAATAGCGCAATTGATGTGTGCTTCCAGTCTTACAAGCTTCGGTTGTTGCATACGTGTGTCCATGAAGTTCACAAAAATGAAAGCTCTAGCGCAAGTTCTGCCAGGAAGACTCAAATGTTATATCACTCATTACGTTTAGATCTAACCAATCATTTTCTAACACTTGGAGTATAAAAGATCGGTACTTACACGTCTGTTTTCGCAGATGATGATGCCAACATTCACCCCCATCCTCCCCACCACCACCAGGATGGTCCCTGCCCATACCTTCTGGGGGGTCAGCTGCACCCCTGCCTTCATCTTCAGGCAGGAAATGCAGAGTCTGTTACCCTTGAAATGTGAGCTACAGACGGGGCCTACGGCAAAGAACCTCATCATACACTATTTTGCTTTCATTTGCTGGTCTGATATTAAATAAATGTCTCTGTTATGTTATCTTGCCCCCCGAGTCTTTCTTGTAGAACTGTAGGGTGTCCCTTTTGAATTTTTAGGTATCAAAAAGGTGCCCCCTTTGCGTCTTCTACGTGGCAAAGTGTGGACATTTGTAGTCAACTGTGTCTGTTGCTCTATTTACCCAGTTTCATTAAAAATGAAAGACTTCCGGTCAATTTGATGTTTTGCCATCAGTGCGAAAGCCTCCATGTGTGCGTTGTTTACGGTACCACCCCAAAACATCTCAGATCCCAGAATCTCTTCCCCTTGGGACATGTATCTGGGAATACAGCCGAGGTACCTCTACAAATTAGTTTATTACTCTGTCTTCACGTCTGCTTTCCTCATCTGTTCCACCGCAGCACGGCTACATCTCAACATGTCTTCTTTAAAGCTTTAACAGGGGCTCTAGGCTATCAGAAGCTCCAATTACACCAGCTTTTGCAGTCCTTAATTGAAGCCCTTTGGTGTGAATTTGTTCTATTACCCGAGTTTGATAGGGAAATGAAGACAACATGGTTAAGGAGCCCTGCACCGCTGTACAGAGGGATTTCTGGCATTAATAGTGTCTGAGGGTGCGCCCAAGCTCTCACTCTGAAAATGGCCCCTCCTGGAGTGATAATCCGTATTTTGTTGCAGTGGATGATTATAAAAGCCAACAGTATTGTTCTGAGTCAGGCACCAGCTCTGCCTGATGAGAGAGAAAGAGAGAATTACAGAGAAAATAAAGCGGCTATTTGAGTCAACTGTTAAGGAGTGGATAAACTATGCCCCTTTAAAAAGACTGGCACCATGAATATCCTACCCAGAGCCCGCAATTAAGATCTGACGTTTCTCTAAATGTTTTATGAACACAATAACCACGTTTCAATTACGCTGATAAGGATGGTCACTTAACTCAAAGAGTGAAAATTGAAACTAAAATCAGAAGGTTAAAATCTATTTACTTTACACAAATAAACAATGCAAAATGGAATCCAGGCGCAATACAACAATGTCATGTAATTTTCCACAGTAGACTGGGATGAAGTTAGTAATTTGGCTGTAATTACAGGCTGCTAAATAATTGAGTGATTACAGTGTAGATTACATTCTCTAAAACAGAAGTAATTCCTCTAATTTCAGATGGAAAAGAACTGCCTGAACTTTGACCTTCATCTCATATCTTCCAGATCTGAAGCGCGGCGCACCCCAGGTTCCACAGCTTCATAGTGGGTCACGTTTCCACCCGCGATCTGAGCACATCTAAAAACAGCCACCAGACCCTCATTAAGGAAGACCTGCTTTAGAGACCATGAATTATGCAAGGCTCAGAACACTGGCCAGCATCTCAAAATCCAACCCTCGTGTCTGATCTCGTAAAGTTTACAGCACATTTTTGCATTTATTTGGTGGCGTTTAACTAAGCAAGTTTTTTCATTTTTAGATTTTTTCCCAGAACGCACATGAGGGGGGCACATGCAGCCACAGCAGCTTGATTAGGATGAAAATGGGAAACGTTTGAAAGAGAACCCATAAGACTAATGCAGCCCCAACTTCTGTGACTGGTTTACTGGTTAATAATTTGTAAAAAAAAAAAAAGAATAATTAGCACTTTTCTCAGTACCAAAGCGCTCAAAAGATCTCCTCAACCCCTACCAATGTGCAGCATCCACCTGGATGATGCGGCGGCAGCAATTTTGCGCCAGAACACCCACCACACACCAGCTTATTTGTGGAGAAGAGACAGAGTGATAAAGTTAATCAGTATATATATACAGTGGGGAGAACAAGTATTTGATACACTGCCGATTTTGCAGGTTTTCCTACTTACAAAGCATGTAGAGGTCTGTAATTTTTATCATAGGTACTCTTCAACTGTGAGAGACGGAATCTAAAACAAAAATCCAGAAAATCACATTGTATGATTTTTAAATAATTAATTTGCATTTTATTGCATGACATAAGTATTTGATCACCTACCAACCAGTAAGAATTCCGGCTCTCACAGAACTGTTAGTTTTTCTTTAAGAAGCCCTCCTGTTCTCCACTCATTACCTGTATTAACTGCACCTGTTTGAACTCGTTACCTGTATAAAAGACACCTGTCCACACACTCAATCAAACAGACTCCAACCTCTCCACAATGGCCAAGACCAGAGAGCTGTGTAAGGACATCAGGGATAAAATTGTAGACCTGCACAAGGCTGGGATGGGCTACAGGACAATAGGCAAGCAGCTTGGTGAGAAGGCAACAACTGTTGGCGCAATGATTAGAAAATGGAGGAAGTTCAAGATGACGGTCAATCTCCCTCGGTCTGGGGCACCATGCAAGATCTCACCTCGTGGGGCATCAATGATCATGAGGAAGGTGAGGGATCAGCCCAGAACTACACGGCAGGACCTGGTAAATGACCTGAAGAGAGCTGGGACCACAGTCTCAAAGAAAACCATTAGTAACACACTACGCCGTCATGGATTCAAATCCTGCAGCGCACGCAAGGTCCCCCTGCTCAAGCCAGCGCATGTCCAGGCCTGTCTGAAGTTTGCCAATGACCATCTGGATGATCCAGAGGAGGAATGGGAGAAGGTCATGTGGTCTGATGAGACAAAAATAGAGGAAGTGTTTGGAGGAAGAAGAAGGATGAGTACAACCCCAAGAACACCATCCCAACCGTGAAGCATGGAGGTGGAAACATCATTCTTTGGGGATGTTTTTCTGCAAAGGGGACAGGACGACTGCACCGTATTGAGGGGAAGATGGATGGGGCCATGTATCGCGAGATCTTGGCCAACAACCTCCTTCCCTAAGTAAGAGCATTGAAGATGGATCGTGGCTGGGTTTTCCAGCATGACAACGACCTGAAATACACAGCCAGGGCAACTAAGGAGTGGCCTAGCCAGTCTCCAGACCTGAACCCAATAGAAAATCTTTGGAGGGAGCTGAAAGTCCGTAATGCCCAGCGACAGCCCCGAAACCTGAAGGATCTGGAGAAGGTCTGTATGGAGGAGTGGGCCAAAATCCCTGCTGCAGTGTGTGCAAACCTGGTCAAGAACTACAGGAAACGTATGATCTCTGTAATTGTAAACAAAGGTTTCTGTACCAAATATTAAGTTCTGCTTTTCAAATATCAAATACTTCATGTATCAAATACTTATGTCATGCAATCAAATGCAAATTAATTACTTAAAAATCATACAATGTGATTTTCTGGATTTTTGTTTTAGATTCCGTCACTCACAGTTGAAGAGTACCTATGATAAAAATTACAGACTTCTACATGCTTTGTAAGTGAGCAAACCTGCAAAATCGGCAGTGTATCAAATACTTGTTCTCCCCACTGTATATAGGGATGATTAGGAGGCCATAATGAGGAGCCAATGGGAAAAGTTGGCCAGGATGCAGCCCTATACCCCTACTCAGGACATCCTGTGATTTTTAATTACTACAGAGAATTAGGGCCTCGGTTTAACGTCTCATCTGAAGGACAGTGAATTTTTGACAGTATAGTTTTTCTGGGGCGTTGGGACCCACACAGGGTGAGCACTAGGGTGTGCGATATACATCATCTATGATAATATTGTGATTGTTGTTTTAACGATGTGTGATCTGACATTATCGAGTATGTCCCTCACTTTACAAAAACACATCTAGAAAGTGCACACATACACTATGTGATGTAGTCTAGTAGGTTAGACATGCATTTAGAGTGCATGCTTTCACTGCATGATTTAGTATATTAAAATGCATTTATAATGCCCCCAATATTCAACATAAGGGGGGAAAATACCTCTGTATGTGTATCATTTAATACAGTTAATTAATATCACACGAAGAGTGCCGTTTTTTCTCCAAATATCAGCATGATTACAAATGTGATTTTAATTTTATACACCAGTTAAATAAACAAGAAGTTAATATTCATACCTGCAAACTAGTCGCTTTTCGGCGGAATTCGCCGTTTTGAATCAAAATATGTCATTTATGTGAATCGTGTAGATTCGATGAGTTCTTTTCGGGGTTGCGGGGGTGGGTGAAGTTGAAAGCATTGTTAACTTCACAATAATAATTGGAAATTGGCTAATTTCCCATAGACTGGAGTGAGACCATAGACGTCTCTCGAGCTGTCGCGATCTTTTTTGGCGCTCTAATGTGGCGTGACATTCACACATCGCTGTAGCGCCGCAGTTCAAGCAAACGCAGCGCGGCGCGCACATGAACCGATCACCTCCGCATTACAGCACGAAAGAAATCATTAATGAACACAGGGCTTTACCATAGACTGTAAGGGCTCGACATTCATCTTTGTCCGGGACATTATCTTAAAAGTTAATAAAATAACCAGAAACGTGAGAATGATTCTGATTTTATTACATTTCAATGTAAACAGTGATTGATAAGGGATAGTGTATTTCTGGCAACAAAGTCGCGTTGAGGCTCGCGCTGCCTGAGAGAGACATTCGTGGAGAAATCAAAACAAATGAACATAGCACTATAAACTTAAACTTATTTTATTTATAACTTATGATATTGTTAATAACACGAGTCGACTAAGGGAGCTGTTTGCTGAATATTATTACGATTGCAAATGTTAGGAATTTTGTGGTTCAATAAACAAGTAGCCTAGCTAATATTAAGTTACTTACATTTTAGACACAAACAATATTGACTTTTTTTTTGTTCTATTTCACCGACGAAAATAGTTCCAAAGGAAAGGAAAGCAACACTCAGCGCGGTGTTTTGTTACTGAATCATTCAGCGTTTGAACGAATCGTTTGAATGAATGAATCAATGACTCACTCATTAAGACGGTCACTTGCTGCCACCTATTGGCGGTTTAGTTTCATGTTTAAAATATCATTGCATTTTTTCTTATTTGTATATTCAAACGTTTAAAACATCAATCTCATAACATTATTTATTGCAGTTGTAATTTTGCAGTGTAAATTATTTAATTTGATTGGTAACAGCCCTATAGTGTCTTATTATTATAACTGAATTTATTGATCAAATGTAAGAATTTGACATGAAAGATGATGCATACATTTAATAAGGTTAAACAATGGCCTTTATAAAGTAAATAACGCCCTGGGGTAAATATTACAAATATGCAGATTTAAGTAGGCCTATGTAAAAGCTGATATAACACTGATGAGAATTTTGCTTCAAAATAAATATATTTACACCACCAAAAATCCCCCCACACATTGTACAGTACATACAATTTGCTATGTACTGTACCTGATAAGCCCCAAGTTAATCAATATCAAATCAAATTGTGAAATTTGTGTCAATGCCCCGCGCTATAGTGTAAATGTTTTTTTTATTTGAAAGCAAATGTTGTCTTTTCCCTTTATTTTCTTGTCAGAGTGCACCAGAATGCTTCGTTTACATGTTAAAACCACAAAAAAATTCTGCTGGGGGGCAATGCCCCAGACCCCCCTACAAGTATTTAATTCGGAAACATGTCACCTTTTTCATCACTTGTGAGTTTGCAGGTCTGATATTAAGTGACTTACATTTTAGACACAATATTGCCTATTTCGCCAACGAAAATAGTTCTAAACAAAGCCACAGCCTGTTTTGCATCTCTAAGCAACACACGGCGTTGAACGAACGAATCGTTTTAATAAATGATTCAATGACTCACTCATTAAGACAGTCAAATGCTTCATACCTTAATGAATCAGCCGTTGCAACTCAATGACTCACTCATTAACAGTGACTTGCTGCCACCTACTGGCGGTTTTAATTTCACATTTAAAGTATCTTCTCATTTTTTAAAAATCATTTCAAAATATCAATATTCAACATTTTATGTTTAAAACATCAAAACATTATTTATGCATTTGTAACAGCAAGTTTAATGCATTCATGTCCCTCTGAGCTGCATTAAACAGTCAGATGCAGCTTCTTTGTTTCCTCTGCATTGCAAAGATGAATTTTGTTGATACTGATTTCATTTGATTTGTAACAGCCCTATTGTGTCTTATTATTCTAGTTGAATGTATTGATTAAATGTAAGAATTTGACAAAAGATATAATGCATACATTTATTTAGGTTAAATATGCCTTTATAAAAGGTAAAAATAACCATTAAAAAGGTAAAAATCAATTTAAACTTATTGCAACAGATCATTTCTGTCACTGCTGGGAACTGACCACCGCACAGAATATGAAGTATATCAAAAACTTCTGCCAAAGATACCAACACAATAACACACTGAGCAAAATATTGTCTAATTATCGTTATCGAGAAAATCCCAGAAAATATCAAGATATCATTGTTTGTCAATATCGCACACCTCTAACATCCCATCCAAGTACTGACCAGGCTCAACCCTGCTGAACTTTAGGGTACGTTTACACGACAACGATATGCTTAAAATGGAGAAGTTTTTCCTGTGAGTTTTCCGCGTACAGACACTATTGTCAAAACGATCCCCATTCACACGGTTCCACGGAAACGATTAAAACGCTGTATTCTGCTGCCAGGCCATTAGATGGCGATGAAACACTATAGACTGAACATGTAATGCGCATGTGCATGACGTCATAGTTGTCACAGATTCGCGTTTTTGTTGTTTACACGGAGACTGTTTTCAAAAACTTGCACTTTGAAACCCGTTTTCAAAAGTTTGCGTTTCCAGGCACCCAAAACGCCATTGTCGTGTAAATGAACGTCCAATGGAAGCGGCCATTAGTGACACACTTAGCATGCTAGTTTTTTTTATAGTTGCTTGATGTTAGATTTTTTAAATTGTGCAACAAATGATATATCAGAGTACAAGTTGACCCATTTGTACAGTCACAAGGTACACAGCGCCCAGCCCTGAAAGAAATGCACGTAAAAAGAAGCTGAGAAGCTGCGATTTAATCCGACAAAGAAATGTACGTAAAGACTGCAGGTAGCCGTGCAGTGTTCTGATAAAGCAGAGCTGTTCTGTGTCCAATCTGTTCTCTGAAGAGCACCGCCAGAGCTTGTCAGCTCTCGTCCGCCAGTCTCCAGACAAGAGCTTTCCTGTGTCGTAGAGTGACCCGTCTGACTCCACTAGTACTGACAGCCATTGATCATAACCTCTCTCCATCACTCAAAGAAAGCTTTGGCCTCAGCTTGTAAAAGCACTCAGCTAGTGGTCATCATCGCTGACATCGCCAGCTTCTGTATGCCATCACAGAGTAAAGTCCAATAAACAAACACTCCACCGCAGCACTTTGAGCCATTTGAATAGGTGATGGCTGTAAACACTGGCTACAGTGGGTTGCTATTCCATAAAAGATGATGCCATGGGACAAGTCCGGCATTCACGTCTCATCGGAATTACCATAACCATTACTGTTACAAAAAAGCGACAGGTAACACTGGCTATAATTTTCACATGACGCCACAATTAAATTCAGCGTTATCAATAAGAAATGTGACAAAGTCATGACAGCTTTTTTTTTTTACACTACTTGGAAACTCGTATTTATGGTCATTTTGACCTGATGTGCATGTACTATAAATCAGAGATTAGCAGATTTAAAGATTTTACTACCCAAAAAATTATCATGTAAAAATTGTGCTTACCATGAGAACAAAAATCTATATATACTGCCATTCAGAAGTTTTTGATCAGTAAGATTTTTTTTATGTTTTTAGAAGAAGTCTCTTATGCTCACCAAGGCAGCATTTATTTTATTAAAAATACAAAAAAACAGTAATATTGTGAAATATTATTAAAATGTAAAATAACTGTTTTCTATTTGAATATATTTTAAAATGTAATTTATTGCTGTGATCAAAGTTGAACTTTCAGCATCACTCCAGTCTTCAGTGTCACATGATCCTTCAGAAATCATTCTAATATGATGATTTAATGCTCGAGAAACATTTATGATTATTATCAATGTTGAAAACAGTTTTTATTTTATTAAAAATACAAAAAAAAAAAAAAACAGTAATATTGTGAAATATTATTAAAATGTAAAATAACTGTTTTCTATTTGAATATATTTTAAAATGTCATTTATTTCTGTGTTATTTTCACTCCAGTCTTCAGTGTCACATGATCCTTCAGAAATCATTCTAATATGATGATTTAATGCTCGAGAAACATTTATGATTATTATCAATGTTGAAAACAGTTTTTATTTTATTAAAAATACAAAAAAAAAAAAAAACAGTAATATTGTGAAATATTATTAAAATGTAAAATAACTGTTTTCTATTTGAATATATTTTAAAATGTCATTTATTTCTGTGTTATTTTCACTCCAGTCTTCAGTGTCACATGATCTTCAGAAATCATTCTAATATGATGATTTGCTGCTCAAGAAACATTCCTGATTATTATCAATGATGAAAACAGTTGTGTAAAACTTTTTTTTAGGATTCTTTAATGAATAGAAAGTTCAAAAGAACAGTATTTATTTTAAATAGAATCTTTTGTTACATTATAAATGTCTATACTGTCACTTTTGATCAATTTAATGCATCCTTGCTGAATAAATGTATTAATTTCTTTAAGTTTTTTCCCAAAAATTAAAAAAAAATAAATAAAAAAAAGTCTTACTGACCCAAAACTTTTGAATGGTAGTACAATGCTGCAAATGCTTTCTATTTCAGATAAATACTGTTCTTTTGAACTTTCTATTCATCAAAGAATCCTAAAAAAAAGTTTTACACAACTGTTTTCAACATTGATAATAATCATAAATGTTTCTTGAGCAGCAAATCCTCATATTAGAATGATTTCTGAAGGATCATGTGACACTGAAGACTGGAGTAATGATGCTGAAAATAACACAGAAATAAATTACATTTTAAAATATATTCAAATAGAAAACAGTTATTTTTCATTTTAATAATATTTCACAATATTACAGTTTTTTTTGTATTTTTAATAAAATAAATGCAGCCTTGGTGAGCATAAGAGACTTCTTTTAAAAAACATTAAAAATCTTACCGATCAAAAACTTTTGAATGGCAGTGTATATTTACTTTTTTATAGGATAAAAATAATTAAAATACTATATATGCAATTATGCCTTAATTTATAAACACAATACATTCATTTTTAAAAAGTACATTTTCAAACATCTTTACATTTTATCAGATACTGAATTTGGTCAAATATTGTATAAGAAACTAATTATTAAATGATGTCGTTGGAGGCAGCCCCTCCTTGATCAATTTTTACAAGATCTTGAAGGAAAAAGCAAGGTTAAAACATACATTTATGTCAAATTGAGCCCTATTGAAGGGCAGACTAGCCTACTTGCTGTATGGGCAATCGTCCCCTTAAGTCATTTCACTTTAATTTCCACATCTGATAGCACAAAGAATGGTCCCTGTAATAGGGATAAGCTCAGCATTGGCCGGAGCTAAAAATAATAAGGCTCTTGATGTTAAGAGACCAAGTTTTGTTCTCCCAAGTCATTAGCTGAGATCCCCATTACTGCCTCCATATTCCCTGAAACACAGTAGTGGGGCCGGAGCAATGGTGCGCTGTGCGTTCCTCCCTTCAAAGTCACTCTCAAGAGTTAGGAGCCCCAACCAAACGTCTTTGTGTCTGGGAGCAATTATACCATAGACTTAATATATCAGTTCAACAGCTGAGATCTATGTAAAGCTCTTTCTTTTATTGTTAATTAATTTATTACCAATATTTAGGACTGTGAATTTAACATGAGAGTTTAGTGAGATTAACAATAAAAAAATCAATGAACAATAATGTGCCTGTAATATCACAAAGTCTAGCACATATCAAAATATCAAATTTGTGTACTGTACATTTATTTTAATATTTTATTGTTTATTTATATGATAAAACATTAAAGAATGTTAACATTGGCTGTTTATCGGTTATCAGTCATAACATAAAAAAATTATCAGATAATTGTCCAGAATTTTAATAATGGTACACTGATGTAACAGCGAGCCACAAAGATTATATGGAATGATATAGAAATTAAATAATATATTGAATTCTAAAGGCACTTTGCATCTATTTCAGTTTTATTTCAGTATTATTTATATAGTATTTATTAATTTTGAATTTTTTTTATATTTCTATTTAGCTTTAATTTAATTTATTTCAGTTTTAGTCATTTTAGTACTTCAGCTTTTTATTTCAGTTAGTTGCCAAAGCAACATTTCTAACATTCATTGTTAGATATTTATATTTTATAATTATAATATTTTATTTTATTTATGCCTAATTTGAAATAAGAAAAATTATTTATATTAGTTTTATCTAACAATAACAACACTGATCTATCAAACAAAATGTCTATGATCTTCATTTGGGGACTTTTCTCTGCAAACACCACGTAAAAAAATATTAATATAATTATTTGGATATTTATTTGAAAGTCATTTACTGAGCCAATATGTAATTGATTGCCAATTTCAAAAAAATGTTTTACAGTGCATTAGCATGTATCATACACTATAAAAAATGCTGGGTTGTTTTAACCCAAATTTGGGTCAAATATGGACAAAACCAGCCGTTGGGTTAAATTTTTCAATTTCACAGTTGGGTTTGTCCATATCTGACCCAAATTTGTGTTAAAACGACCCAGCATTTTAATGTAAATTTGATTAATCAATATATCATGTAATTAATTTGATTATAATGTTAATCAACTGAAAGCCCTACTAATATTAGCAACAATTAAAATGTAAAAAGCTCAATTGTATTAAGAATGATTTGATTGGACAAATTACTCCAACTTAACAGAATGCAAGACAAGCAATTTTTGTGATTTGTAAGGTCTATGCTTTTAAAAAATAATGCATATCTACACACACTACAACAATGAAAACAATGAGTGCAAATGTCTTGTCTGCAGGTTACAGCATAAGTAAACTAGTGCATAAAACAAGTGCCCTAAGATAACCTCTTGTTACCTTTAGCATTCATAAACCAACATGCCTCTTAAGATATCACCTGTAGACAGTGTTTTATCACCACAGGACTACTGAACCAGACCAAACAACAGCACGGCGAAGTCTACTTCAGAAGGTTGTCTGCATCTTAAAGGTTGGAGAGTCTTAAAGGTTATTTACTAACGTCTTCTTATTTTGCGCTACATGTTCTTCTCTATTGACGGCAGTAAAAGCTAAAAAGTTAGCCGCTATAAATGTGATGTATGTGACAGCGGCATTTCATCATTTATTGTAGCAGCGCCCAGAAACCCAGCCTGGCCCAGCGGAGCCCAGAGGAGTTCCTTTATCTCCATGATAAACTCATCTGGCATGATTTATTAACGAGAGAATCGCGCCGCTCAGCCCATGCATGAAGAAAAAAGCCTCTGGTACAATGGGATACTTTAGAGGAAGGACAGACAATGTCTGGGAAACTTTTTTAAACTGCGGCGGAGTAGGTTTGAATGCCACAGTGAAAAATTACGCTTGCAACAGATGTTAAAGACTTTCGTCCATTGATTGATGCCTACAGTATGCGGGGAGAATCGTGTCCCTAACAATGGAATTCACACAGACAGAGGCTAAAAGAGATATACAAAGTCTCGAGATTGCATCCCTTGGGATATCTTTCGTTATATTCGACAGATCAGACTGTATTCATGTAAATCTCTGTCTTTGATACGTTTCATGTTCTGCCCACAATCCCCTGAGATGGTGGTCCTGCACAAAGTGACCTTGTAGAGGGCTGTTCTGAGAGCAGTGAAGCAGCTGTCTTCTCACATCAGCTCTGAGCGGCTTTCTCGTGCTCCTCAGAGTCCGACTCTGGCACCTGACTGCACAAAACAAGTCCTGCATCATTTCATTCTTTGAACTTCCATCTGCTACCAACTCAACCAAGGGGCCGTTTCCTATTTTAACTTTCCTTGTGTGCTCTCCGTGTCTGTATATGTTCAAATACCCTACAAAAATATGCTATCGTTCATGTCAAAGCCATGTCCATAGCCTAACAATTAACAGTTAACTTCAACACATGTCCATGATGTCTTAAAATCATTTCAAATAAGAATTTTAAAAGTTTGATTTCTAGACCTAGAAACGTCAAGGAATATTTGTTGTTTTATTTTTTAAGTTATGTCAAGCTCTATATATTTCTAGGGTATAAACTAGAGAAATTGCTATTTGTGAGAAAAAAATGCATTACAATAAATGTATAAACATTTTTTATTTTAATTTAAATTAAATTACAGTTATATATATATATATATATATATATATATATACACACACATACATACATATATACACATATATATACACATATTAGAGCTGTCAATCGATTAAAAAAAAATGAACTAATCGCATATTTTTCCACATTTTTCCTGGTTAAAATACAATTTTATTTAGAATTTTTACATTAATGTAATTAATGTTCTATTTATTAAAACCAAGTATAAATCTCATCAAGTTAGTGTTTATTTTGTATTTTTACATTGACAATGTAATTAATGTCCCGTCTCCCCCCCTCCATTTAGATAATTAGTCTTCCCATTAACGCCATCATTTTGTTCATTCACGAACATGCATAAAAACAAGAGGAGGGATTTATCGCACAAGCCAATCGTATCCAATCATAACCAATCATATCCAATCATAGCGCGATGGAGCCTCTCACGTGACTTTTCCCCATTCATTCTTAATTACCCCCCACCAAACCCACTGCATGCTTTAGGGGGTCTGTTAAAAGTCAATGGGCTCAGGGGAGGCAAGAGAGATGCGGCGTCCCGCTGTAACTTTACCTGCGAGTGCTGTTGGACACTGTTACTTTAGAAAAACAAGTGATTTATATACTTTTTAATGTCATATTTGGTAATATTTGAGCTTTTTTATTTTTGTAATATGGATTATTTTCTCATCCAATTTTTTGAGTCAGTGCCTCCCTTGCCTCCTCAGAGGAAACGCCCCTGATACACACACACACACACACACACACACAGGTCATAAAGAGTGCAAACTCTTAAGAATATTAAAGACCTCCTGTGGTGAAAATACAGTTTTTAATGTTATTTATATGTCTATGTGGTGTTTTTAATATGCTTTTTTTAATATGCAAATTCATAAGTCAACACCATTGCTGAGTATTTTCTCCTTAAAAGTCTAGTGAACCAAAGACGCAGATTGAAATCTCTGGTGTTTTTTACGTCGCAAACTACCTTGTAACCAATCACGTCAACGTGTGGGCGGGCTTTAGCATATCATTAACTATTCTCTGAAGCAGTGGAGTCTCAAGAGAAGCCAGGTTATCCCGGTATATTTTTCTGTTGATATGAAAAATTGGGTAGATTTAGCAATATAGCGGGTGAATTATGTATATGATGTATATCATGATGTTATAATAAACTATATGCCTTTCTCCACTTACGTTCTGAGTGGTTCAAAGCGTTTCTAAGGATGCTGATTTTTAGAAGGCAGCGACTCTGAGATGGCGAACAGGAATATGGTTTGTGTAACTTTAGCAACACATTATTAGCTGTTTGATAACGTAGTCAAGCCAAAGGCTAATCATATTAATTACTGTTATGTGTCTGACGTTGAGAGCAATACATAAAACACATCACCATTCTGATACATCGACTTGTAGACGACCCTGTATAATTCACTCTTCCACTTCTTCTGAATCAGTTTCTGGTTCAAACATATGTGACTGAATTAAACCAGGATTTCCACTTGCCATTGTGCAGCATTTACCTGAGTAAAGTTGAGCGAGTGGATCTCTGAGCTGGTTTGAGTGAGTAGAGGCGGCATATTCATAATATATTTTATGCATAATTAGCATATTCATATAAAATGAAGCAAGGGTGTAGAGTTACATTCAAGCTATTTTAAGGCATAAAGAAATTATTTTTACAGGAATTTTTTTTAAGGGATAGAATTATTGACTTACAGGTGGACTTTAAGTTCTTAAAAAGTAGGTGATTGAACGCCTGCAAGGAAAATATCCATTTAAAAATGCAAAGATGTAGTCAACTAAATATAATAATATCAGTTTTACATGTGAATATTAACATTTGCACAATTTTTTAACTCAAAAATACATAGATTAAGAAGGGGGACTGTGAACAGGGGTCCCAGAGGCATTGGAGGGCCCAAAACATTCTCCCCTGAGATTGGGACCCCCTCCCAACTAGAGTGATTTCTACCAAAGGAACGTGATTTCTACCGAAGCAATGTGAAAATGGTCCTGGAGTCAAAACGGTTGTGTTAAGGAAACCGATCTGAACACACAGCGCAGTGTTGCTCATATGGAAGTTACAAGTTCAGATATGAACTCCTGTGGAACGGCAAAGTTTTCAATCTGCCGCATTACACATTCACGTAAATCTCAGACAGCTTGTAGGAGAGCAACACTCTATCACACATTTCACATTATAACATGCCGGCGGGTGAAATATATCAATTATGTAATAATCTTAATGGCCCAAACAGTCTCGCAAACTGCAATATCTAGATCATGACTCGCTTGCGAGCGCTCAAACTGAGCCAGATTATCAATCACCAAACGCAATATGAGAGATGACAGGATGTTGTTATGGAGCGATATGAATTACACCACTAAAGGGAGAGACCACAAAATCATTTCCTGAGTGATTTATAACTCAGAGGCAGGTAGGATTGCAGAGTACAGAAAGAACAATATCGTTTTGTCTTAAACATATCATTTCGTTGTTGTGTATACAAGAGTAGAAATGAGATCTTGCGTAACGGTTTGTGTACAAGTAAAACATATTATTCCGTTTTTTTTTAAGACTGCAAAGCGTTAGATGTTTTACTACAAATGTGAATGTGATTTTGGTGTCGATATTCTCTGCCTTTTTATTGCACAGTTCCCAATTTGGTGCTTTGACTGATGGCTTCTTTTTCTTCATTGGCTGCCTGACAAGCAAACTGGAAACCACAATGTGCTCTAAAGAAGAACAGCTTTCATGGTAAAACATCCATGCTGCTTCACAGAGACGCTTTTGACATGACACCCACATTATGTAGTGGAAATGGTATATCACAATCTGTCATATGTTTTGTCTCGAAGAAATCTGGACTGCAGATGGCAGCTTTCAGAGGCCTGTTCAAATCCATGAAATTTAAATTAAAATGAAAGATTAAATGACGGAAAAAGTACATTTCTAAAATATGTTGTGACCTTTTACAACATGAATATAAAATATTATACAGTTACTACAATATACATATAAAAGGTAATGGATTTTTATTTTTAAGATGGTACCAGTGTTAATCTGAATAATTAAAAAACATAAAAGCTATGTTTATTTAACTGATTAATACTTTTGTTTTAATTATTTGTTTTAATAATTTTTTTCTTAAAAAAAGAATTTTTTATATATTAATTATTATTATATATAGAGTATTATGTATCTATATATAAATTATTCTTTCTTTATATATTAAATTATTTTTTATATATAAATATTATTATATTATCATTTTAGAATTTTTTTTTAATATTATAATTTTTGTAAATAGTTAAGTAATAAATAACTAAATAACCTTAGATAAGTAAGGAAAAATTGTACTATTTATAATTTACATTTATATATTCAAAAAAAATATCTACAAATGAAGGTATTTTTAACATTAAAAATGTGATTGGATGGATGGATGGATGGATTGATTTACGGTCCAGTTCTCACTATTAACTAGATGCTTATTAGCATGCACATTACTAGGATATTGGCTGTTTATTAGTACTTATAAAGCACACATTAATGTATCATAAAGCACATATTTATGTATTCATGTATTATCCTGCATGACCATTTTCACCATGACCTCTTAATCCTACCAATCGTACCTAAACTTAACAACTACCTTACTACAACATGAATATAAAACCTTTTACAACATGAATATAAAATATTATAATTACTAAAATATACATATAAAGGTAATAGATTTTTATTTTTAAGATGGTACCAGTGTTAATCTGAATAATTGAAAAACTTAAAAGTGACTAATACAGTACTTCAAAACTACAGTCCATTGTTTTTTTTTGTTTTTTTTAAATAATAATTTATATAATAATTTTAGATTATATATTTTTTTAAATTTGTGGAAAAAAATATGCATTTCACTGTTTACACACACACATACATACATACATACACACACACACACACACAGTGTGTATGTGAGTGAGTGAGTGAGTGAGTGTGTGTGTGTGTGTGTGTGTGTGTGTGTGTAAACAGTGAAATACATATTTTTTTCAAAAGCACACTTTCAGTAGTATTACTACTGTAATGAATTGTATGTATTTTGTATGCATAGGAATATATAATGTGAAGTATAAAATCCACTATAACGACTTCATATGTCTTTGAACTCGAAGCAAAGAACTCAATAGTGTAATCACGTCATCACTGTTACCATGTACAATGGTGATGAAACATCCCACTGATGATTTTAGCACTATATAACGAGAGTTAGGAGCTGTGCGGACACGTTGACAGCCTCTGCAGAACGCATTTCCGCGCAGGGGCTTTTTTTAACCGTCTTGTTGGCTGTGATGGTACGAGCATTCAAGGAGCCAAGTCAAGCAGGGGAGGACTGCCAAAGAAGTGTCTGGCACCAGCCTCAGCCCTCTCCTGCTGGATCTGTCGCTTCTGCGGAGGAACTAAAACCTCAGGCCATTATTGTACCCCAACTCTTCAGTTTGACTTTAGCCTAATCCTCTCCTCTCAGGTAATAGCCACTTAACTTCAAGTTATTTAACAATGTGCAGACTAAAATTCAAATCAAACAGGCTTTTTAGGGAAGCAGCTACTGCTTTGCGGAGGGCACTCTTAAAAACGTACTTATATTTACATGAAAGACATCTAATTTCTCAGAGCCTAGCATGCTCTGGCACGATTAACTATGGTGCTAATGTGCACAGGTTTGAGTACAGCCTGCAACAAACATGGGCAAAAAAAATGTTCTAAAATGAAACATTCACAAACACTGATGTGCAACTGAGTCTGACTTGCATAATTTCTCTCTTCTCCCAATTGTCCTCGACTATCAATCTACTTGCAAAATCGCCAAAAATAAAGAAAATTTCCTAATTTAACCATTAAAATGCATAAGTGAAGCACTAATGATGTTATGATGCACTTGTGATGCATTGTGGGTAAACAAAGTGCCACGCAAATCCTTGGGACTTTTTTTGTGTAAAAATATTCACAAACATAAGTGTTTACGCAACAGACACCAATATGCAAGTTCAAATCTGGCTTGCATGATTTCCGTTACCTGTCTTCTTTCTATCAGTAAAGTTCCAAAATGCACAAAAAATTAAATTTAGACCAAGAAAATTTGTGGTGAACTTGAACTTGAAGCACTTGTGGTGAATTTTGGGTAATAATTTTAGCACCAGTGTGAAAATTTTCACAAACATGTTTTTGTACAACAGACTCAAGTCTGGCTTGCATCATTTCCTCTTTCTACCAATAAAGTTCCAAAAAGCCCCAAAACAAAAATTTTATAATTCAACTTAAAGGGGACCAATAATGCCCATTTTCTTGATTTTGTGTTTGTGGTCTACTAGAATAGGTTTTCATGCTTGATTAAAAAAAAAAAATATATATATATATATATTCATATATATTTATATATAATATAAATATATAATATAATAAAATATATCATATATTTGACATTGTTGCAGCACCTCTCTTCCCAGTCTGTCAGTAATGCTCTGAGGTATTTTCCAAAAGCATTCTTAGCCAACTATATTCGCAAGTTCTATTGAAATCTGTTGGATAACGACGGAACTTGCAACCATAGTTGGTTTTGGGAAATTCCCCACTGTTTAGTTCCTGTCTCTATGAAGCCCCTCCTTTTGAAAAGCACAATGTGATCTGATTGGTCGGCTGGATCAGTGTGTTGTGATTAGTCAACCTCTTCGTCCATGTTTTGGAAATGTCACGCCCCTTACCATAACCGCGAGTTTCAACACACTACTAACGCAACTCAACCAGGCCACGGCCAACTTTTTTTCTTTTTTTTTTGCATATGCCTTGGGTGGGAATTATTTACCGTATTGTTCCGAATATTTTTTTTCCGAATGTTTTTTTCTTAGAAATACATCTGAAAAAACGGGTTCATCTTATATTCATGGTCTAGACTTTTACATGTTAATAATACACCCGCAACAGTAGGTGGCGCCAAATACGCATAAAACGAGTGTGCCAAAAAATACGGTGTGTCAGAGTGTAGTGTTAGAAGATCTCGAGTGCAAAAAGACAGTCATAAAAACTGCCTCGCTGACGGGACCAAACTTCCCAAATTTTAAAATGTAAGACGGTACCCAGATTTCACTTCTACTGTTAATGAAATTTTGCTAGGCTACATGGTTTTCACTATGAGATGGATAGCCTAATTGTTATATAATTCAGATGGGCTACAGGTTATTTTTATGGTATGCCAAAAAGTGTGTATTTTTTAAATGTGATCCGTTTGTACATTTGACCTGTATTTACCATACTATCAATACAAAAATTAAAACATGAAAAATATGCAATATGAAAATTATTTTCAAATAAAAGCATTTTCTTTATAAAATACAAGATTTGGTCTTCAAAGCCTTTTTCCAAAAGGTAAATCTTAAAAAAGGGGGGTCGTCTTATAATCAGGGTCGTCTTATAATCGGAACAATGCGGTAAATGAGGAATATTGTGACGTGTTCGTTCCCAGAAGAAAACTCGAGACTTTCAGGGAGTTCAGAAACAGTGCGCACTGATAAAGAGAATAATTTAGAGTGACTTTGTGCTTTGTAACTTTGCAGATCTTTTTCGTGCTCAAACAGCAACATTACACACTAAAGAAAGCTGAAAATGTAAAAAAAAAAAAAAAAAAAAAAAAACATAATAGAATGCATATGTGAGCAAACAATGTTATGAAGCACTTACGGAAGCCCATTCTGGGTAAGAATTTTTGTACAATTGTGAAAATATTCACAAACATACATTTTTTGAGCAAAGACACTATCAATCAAGCAGCAACAATGTAAAGTGATGCTTAAGTGATGCATTATGGGTAAACACAGAGTCAGTAAGGATACCATGTGGAAATATTCACAAACTATGTACATGTTCACAGTCAGACCCGTGCGCTCTGCAGAACCTGATTTCACCAAGTGCAACATGTTCTTGCATCTTTGTTGCTCCTGGAACAACATTCCAATCAACCAATCAGATTTGAGGGACAAATTTACAGTTTATGTCAAGTTTAGGCTAACAACCAGGGTTTGGTGCTTCTACATCAGTGTTATTCACCTATCATTTCCCTCTGATTTTAGAGGATAAGTTATGGGTAGGGGTAGGTTTAGGGGTAGGGATAGGACTACATTTTTGGAAGGGAATGTTGTTCTAGGATCAACAAAATATGTTGATCCAGAAACGCATCTAACTCTGCAAAATCAGGATGTGTGTGCGCTCTCGGTTTCCTCAAATGTCACGGAACGACACGAGGTAAAGTGAGGCATCGTTTTGTAATGGAGGACGGAAATAAATTCCTCCGCGGAATTGCACAAACTTTCTTGTGGGTGACCCTCTCCCTGCGCCGCAGCTGCAGCGGGAGGAGTAATGGAACGAGAGCTTTCCGGCAGTTAAAGACAAAAACGGCATCTTTCGCAATTGTTCTCTGAAGCGAGATTACTCCCCGGGGGCTGAGACGGGTAACCTCGCCATGCTTCCCTTTGAATTTAAAAGACTGCAGATTAATAAATCATAATCCCCAAGTTACTACGACAACCCAGGACTGTTCCGTCACCTTTTTTGTGTTGGATCTCAAACCTGCGGATCCCAGGAGGCTGGGCACATCCAGGCATTTATAAGGTGTGTGGGGAAAAAAACAAACAGGTGGAATAAACCTCAGCGGGCCCTCTCGCGCAGCTCTGCGCCCAGACTCCCTCGCTCCATCTCATGTCAAACATGGGTTTGAATGACTTGGGTGCTGTATCCGTCTCCCTTTCTTTCTCTCTCTCTCTCCTTTTCCCACCTTCACTTTCTTGCTACGCGTGTTTAGCTGCCACTGGGAACGCTGCTCCAGGTGTTCATTGACTTGCATGAAGACGGAGTTAAGTTCTCACGCTTCTGTATGCGCTGGCAAAAACCTGAGATGCGAGAATCGATCTGTTGTAGTTAATATGCTCGCAGCATTCCTTCACCTCAGTGATAACTGTCTTTTGCAAAAAAAGAACGATGTCTGTTTTACTGAGGAACTTCCTATGATTGCGGCGGAAAATTAGGAAATTAGATGAATAAAAACAGAGTCTGGCCCCACACCTCACAGCAGTTGGTTTTAACAGATGTAGAAGAAGGTGAGAGAATGGACTGAGCGGAGAGAGACAGGAAAAGATAAAGAGAGAGTTGCTCGGAAGCACACATGGCAGCGCTCGGAGGTGTCGGGCGAAAGTGAGGTGCTGTCGTTTTCAAGGACACTCCGTATCCCTAGGTACTTGTTGAAGAGGAGGAATTTTATTAACCCCAGTGGCTCGGCCTTCCATTTCTTCATCTCGCCGAAGCAAAAACCGTCAAACCATTATATTACGCCATTGCTTTGAATGGTGAGAGCTAATTTGACTGGGGAGAAATTGCTCTATGCGAGGTCAAGATAATGCCACAACAATAGCAGAAATGGGCCATCATAAAAATAACCGGACGGGTAGAACAAAACTTTTAGAAACGCAAAGTGCTCCATTTTTTCTGGGACAGCATACGCCGGCATGACTAGATAGAGTGAGCCCCATTGAGTATAAGAGAAGCAAGTGATTATACTCCAAAGTGAAGTGAACGTCTGAAGCGGAGATACAAAAGTTTCGGCAGTATTTTTAAACTTTTTGCAGAGGAGGTGACTTTAAAAACTCCTTGGGTTTAAAACATCTCTGATAAATTTGATCCTAAAACCGCCTTATCATAGTAATAAGGGTGTCTATACACCAGAGTTTAAGGTGCGTCAAAGAGAACGAATCAATGTTCGTGTAGGATTTCGTGTAGGATGGTGCGTAAAAACAAGGATTTTAAAAAGGATTTACAGAAATGATGCTTGAGTTTTAACATTTGCTATAATGCACTCTGACATCTGTTGACCAATGAGAATTTTAGAGCCGTATTTTTCTTTTGGAAAACCAATATGCTTTATTCTTGCTCAATTTTTGATTTGACTCAAAACAGACTTTATGCATTCCTGACAGTTGGATTTTTTCGGTGTATATTTTTGTCTTGTTTTTCAGTAAAAGATGTATTTACTTAAGGACCAAAAATGTGTAAGATCAGACTTATTTTCAGGAAAAGTAGCTCAAATGAAGTATTTTATTCTTTTGCCAAATTATATTGTTTTAAGCATAAATTTAACAATTTAATGCGGTTCATGCTTAAAACAAGAAAAAAATTGCCAATGTGGGAGAGAGAAATTACTGAATTTACTGTTAATAAAACAATAAATTGCATAAAATAATGTAATAAAATAAAATAGATTACATTATATTTAGTGCTGTCAAATTTAACGAGTTAACGCACGCAATTTCAGTTTAACACGATAAAAATATTTAACGTAATTAACGCAACATCCGTTTTTTCCCATCGTCCTTTGGCTAGCGTTATAATATATGATCACGCTCTTATTCAACCAAATGCTTTTAATCCATTCAAGCGTGATATGACGAAAAAGAGAACGCACAGAAAGCCGCACACAAAATTATTTTGTCGAGTATCCTCGCAAGCACAGTCTTAAATGAGTTAAATGAAGCCTTCAATGAATGTAAAGAGTTGTGAGAAAATGGGATGTGCGTCAGATCTGGGTCATGTGCGTCAGCTCTTAAAGTGACAGCAGCCTAATAAATCTGCTGCTGTCTGTCATTAACGTTAATCAAAGAATAAAAGAAAAAGAGAAAATCCCTCTCTGCTCTTGACTGAATAACTTTTGTAGCTTTAATAAGGATTCATCTATATTTAACGTATAATTTATGCAGTGAAGACTGACTTTATTCAATTTCTGTATATTTCCTACCTGTTAGACCTACCTGAAAAAAAAATCTTAAAGCACTGTTTAAAAGGTTAATTATGAAAGACAAAATGGGTTTATGTGAAGATTGTTCGAGTTCACTTAAATTAAAAGTTTTTACATTATTTAAAGCCTGATAAATGTTAAAATCAATTTCCTAGAAACATCAGTAGCTGTATTGGTGATGCCTTCTTTCATAAAAAGACGCCATTACAACAAATATTTAAAATATAGGCTACTGTCTTTATGTTGTTTCTAAGTTAATTTGGAGATTAAATGTGAAATTATTACAATATAATAATATATTAAAAACTTTAAATGTTAGGTTTTATTAATCGCGATTAATTACAGAAAAAATGTGCGATTAATTAGTTGATTTTTTTAAGCGATTGACAGCACTAATTATATTCTATTTTATATTTGTTTTGCATAATAAAATACAATATATTGTTTTAAAAATTAATTTTTCCTTCAAGAAAATGCATATTGTTTCAATATTTTTTAGCAACACTAAAACAATAATTCATTTTACCAGCGGAAAGACTTTTTCCAAGGTCATTGTGCAGAGGTAAGCAGTTTTTTAAACTAATTCCTGGTTTTCTAGTCATCACATGATTCCTCACTGCCAATGACATCTACGCCTTGATGCGTGTGTACTAAAACTTCGGCGAGGAGACGGTGCCTTTCCTCATGTCTTTGTCGTACAGGACATGGCAGTATGACAACATCCTGACAACCCCCCTGCTCTTCACAGGCGACACGAGACTTCAGTGATCCACTATAATTAACCCTGGTCCGAGTCCAGCCCAGGTAGAGAGTGAAAGAGCAGAGACTGCCAACGCGTCTGCCAGACGGTCCGCATTCCCCAGCGGTCCTTCTCTGCGCAGGAGACGCTTTGACACTCTCCTCCGTGTGCCTGTGTGCGATAGATTTAGCAGACAGCTCCATCCTAACGTTCTCCATCTGCGGCAGTCATTATTAGATCGTCGGCAGGGTGACTCCCCGGTCCTGCCCCGCAGTCTCTTTGTGAAACAGGAATCGCACCGGTTAAATGAATAAAGAGCGCATGAAAGGATTTGGCTACTCTTTGAATATCTGACTTGGGTTTAAAGCCGGGCAGAAAACAGTCAGACAAGAGAGACAAAAATGTCCATATCAGAGATGTTCAGCTCCTCTTTCAGGGCGGAGGAGCATGGAAAGGCGCGCAACGAGAAAACAATGACAAGTTAATTATGAAAGACAAAAATGGCGGTGAAAGATTATTTAGTATTCAAATCCGTTTCTGTGTCTGGGGATGAGAAGCGGGGAAGGCTTAGCAATGCTTAAAGATCTGCGGGCGAAAAAACACTTCTATTTTGCCTTTCAAGTCCTCGCCGTACAAATTCACTTTGCTTTTTATTTGATATCACCACTAAAAATGATGTCTGGGGATGGACGGAGTCCATAAGCTGCTCATTGTCTTCAGTTTGACCAGGTGCTTGGCACCAAATCGCACCCTTCACACTGCCAGCAGCGGTTGGCTTCAGTGCAGTTCTGCAAATATATCATTCTCCTCCAGTCCTGCGAGGAAACGCAGAGGAAGCACATTAAAAACAGGTATAACAACAAGGAGACTGCCGTAAGCTTGCCATGCACTTTTGGGACGAGAAGGACTGAAAACGTCTGATTATCTCAGTCAAAGTGATCTGAAAAAAACTTTGCATGCTTGCAGTTGTCTCTGAATATTAAACTGAAATATGAGAAAGTATTTTAACAGGGAAAAAAAGGTTCAGCTTTAAATAAGCCATTTGTAGGTTCATTTTCACTGTCTGTCTCTGAGGCGCTATCAAAACTTTGCTCTTTTTGAGAATTCCGACAAGCAAGACATTGCAACAATGGCTCGACTAATGACATGAGTTTGGGGGCGGGGCTTTCTACTCCTCTGACCAATTGCAGACAGAAGAGTGTTTGGGAAACACTTTTGAAACAGTCATTATTTTTTCAATTCTGTCTTTGTTTGAGAATTCCGACCAGCCAGGCATAGCAACAATGGATCGACCAATGGAATGAGTTTGGGGGGCGGGGCTATCTGCTCCTTTGACCAATTTCAGACAAAGGAGTAACACTTTTGAAACAGTAATTATTTTTTTCAATTCTGTTTTTGTTTGAGAATTCCGTCCAGCCAGACATAGCAACAATGGATCAACCAATGGCATGAGTTTGGGGGTGGAGCTATCTGCTCTTCTGACCAATTGCAGACAAAGGAGTGTTTGGGAAACACTTTTGAAACAGTCATTATTTTTCTGTTTGGTTCCGTTTAGTGAAGATAGTTGCACAAAAACTACAATTCAGATTTAAAAATAATACAGCATATTATTCCTCAGTGACTTTCCTATCGCAACTAATTCAGATGTTCACCACCTGGCTTTTTTATATAACATCAAATATCCAACCATACAGCCTTAGTCACCCATGGGACTAAAAAATACAGTCTAGTCTCTCTCTTTTGTTTGGCTGCTCTTTAGCTACAGCACACTCAGCAAATACGATAAGAGCTCAAAATTAAATTATGTAGTACTAAACAAGATAATAATACAAATCCTACAGAAAGAACAGTGTGCTTAAGAAGTCAACCATGCGTTTGCGCTCCGACAGGCAGCTAATTTATTAGCACTACAACTGCTGAATTTTAATACACTGACAAGCTGACCCACGTGTTGAGAGGAATCGCTAGCTTGCATTATTCCTCTCAAATAATCTCGGAATTACACCTACCTAATGGAAGAGACTATGATAGAAAAAAATAGCAGATCTAAATATGAAATCTAGAAAATGAAAAACAGTGTCCCAGTCTAAACTGTAGAGTAACCTTTATAAATACCATGGTTATGTTTATCTTCTGAGTCTAATATTGTATGTTCTTGACATGTAAGTCCTGCAATACTTGTCACAAATGCAGGAATACAATAGCACGTACAATAGTTAAGTGCTATTGTATTCCTGGACTGAAAGTATACACTGAAAGTATAGGTTCCTTCAAGACTCAAGAAGTTTCATTTATTGATCCTATTTCCACCTTTTCACTTGTTAATCTTGACAATCACCTACAAAAAAAAAAAAAAAAATTCTCATTTTCTGAAGCAAATGCTTCCTAAATGAACCAAACAGTAGTAGATAAGTAGTTGATAAGCTCCTTGTTTGAAATTTTAGCCACTTTTATTGCTCACCTCCACAGGTAGACAAGGGTGTCTAAACTCGTGTTCTGGTTGAACGTAATGTGATACACAATTATAGCTTTGGTGCATTGTGAAGAAGATAAGGACAAAAAGAGTGGCAGTGAACTGATTCCGTGTCCATGGCGATGGGTCAAAAAAGCCTCAGCGTTTAAAAGGAAGGTTATAAATACTCTGTGCACTCTGAGTCAGCTGTGCACAAAATACCCTTCTGTTCCTCCTGTCACCTCCTGGTACCTTCACGCTATGTGGACATATCGGAGCAGTGAGGGAAGGAGGGATGAAGAGAGGCGAGAGGGAGAGATGAGAGGGAATGGGGGGGACCAGGGGGTGAGGGATAAATTAGCCAAACCACTTAGGTGATTTCAACTAAAATTAGCCATACTGCCTGTGGGCTCCATCAATTCTCAACTTCCTGAAACTCTGACAAGCATGGGGCAACTTTCTCCCAGCGCCCCGGAGAGTTGCTGCCTCCCTTCCCTTTCCTCCTCCATTTGTGGAAGATTCTCTCAACATCTCTCTTAGCATTGGATGAGGATGGACTAGTCAGACTAGTCGCCCAAAACTGACTAGTATTCTGTGCTACCTTTAATATTTTAAGCTTATTTTTCCAACAGTCACCGTTAATATGGCAAAGAATGCAGGACCAAACGGTGGTCGCACAGCGAAGCCATAAAAGGACCGTTTTTGGTAGGGATGCACCGAAATTAAAAAGCAGTTTTCAGGGTTTCTGCAAGTTTTATGAAGGTAAATTTAAGACCTTTTTAAGGCCAATTCAAGAAAATTTAAGGAATAAATTGAAGGGAACATAGCACATCAATATATTCTCTAAATGTAAATCACACAATGAGTTGTATTAGCAACACTTCAAAGTTTAAAAATACAATTTCCAAATTACTTTAATTAATTTTACAAAAAAAAAAATTGCTTAAAAGTTTGAATAGCTCTGCTCTCAAACAAAAGAATATGGAAATAACTTTTACTGTACCTTCTGATCACACTACAAAAAGTGATGTTCTTTTTCAGTAGTTTTGACTTGTTTTGCAGTGCAAATATTGAAAAGATTCTTAAATCAACATACATTTACTTGAGAAGCAAAATGACATAAGAAATCTTGTGATCTTATGATTTTATGATTAAAACAAGAACAAATATCTGCCAATGGGTTCAGAAAAATCAACTTGATTGAAATGAAAAAGTAATTTTCATACCCAATAACAGTTACTTATTCTTGTTTTAAGCATAAACTCACTTGATTTTGTTCAATTTCTCAGAAAACAAGACTTAATTTCTTCATTTTTCATCTCAAGTAAATGTATCCGAATGTAAACAATGACAGAATTTTCATTTTTGGGTGAACTATCCCTTTAAGTGTACTGACCCGTCCTACTTTTGATTTATTCATCCAAAAGTTCCGTGACATTCCGTATTATACAGTAAATTCCATTCTGATTCTGTGATTCCTTACCGTTTTCCGCATTGTGGAAATCATAGGGCCCTAATTTAATGCCATGATATTGAATTTAAGACTTTCTGCTCCAATTTAAGACATTTTTAAGGCCTTAAATTGTAGAAGGCTTTTTAAGACCTTTTTAAGACCCGCAGAAACCCTGAGGTTTATATCAGGTTTTTTGTACTTTGTAGGTGAAATATAAACATTTAAACGACAATAAATTGTAATAACTTTTTTTTAAGTTATTTAAGATTTGTATAGTAGGGAAGTATTCGATTTCGGACACAGCATCAAGAAACTTCCTGGCAGGTGTATTAGAGTAGATTGAATATAAATTCTGTATAGGAAAATGCCTCTCCAGGAGAAGAATTGCACACCTTTGCCCTTTAAGAAAGATTTTTGTTTGGAGTCTGATCATACTAACGTAATTATTCCAGGCTATACAAGGTTAACTAGTTGACAAGTCATTCAGATGACCGTCTACTTCCAAAACGTGTAGTTTTGCACATCACTTTCACCGCCTGCAAAGCAGACCATACGGCTTTACACGGGATATACGCAAGATTCCCGCGATCGGGCCTCCCGGCGGGACTAGGGATGGACATGTTTCATTCAGCCCAAACGGCACAGATGTGCCCATAAACCCGCGTCACAGCCCGTCTCGGAAAAACGCACCACGCTGTATGATTAAGGAAGACAAATGACTGTGAAGAGCTGTTCTCTCTCGCCCTCTGATTCAAAGAGACGGTTGAGTGAAACCACTCTCTCCGAGACTGCACCAATATGTGCCGCTCTGCCTCACATGCTCCCTGGCTCTCTCTCTTTTTCCCAGGTGTTCCTTCCGTCTGTTGACTCACTCTGAGCTCGTAGAACTGAAACCACATGCTTTCATTCCCATCCTACCTCTACCGGGTCATTTGACAAAACCAGTGCCATTTGTCTTCCTACATGTGTATGAAAATATTTTAACAATGAATATCTGATTGACCATTTGCTGTTTTACTGTAGTTTTCTAAATGTAAAATCAACAATAAGCCAGTAATTCAATGGGCCTTATTTGGCCTTTCTTCACCTCTGTTTCCAAATTCCCCTTGCTATATTAGCAAATATACATCATTTTCATGAACAAATGTATAGATATGGTTGAAGCTTTGTCCACAGGTTATGCGTCAACCCTGTTACCATCATTTTTTTTAAAACTGAACTATAAAATCAAAAACAAAAAATCAAGTGAACTTCAAAGACAGGTTAAAGTCTCCTCTTTCTTTATAATTAATGATTTCTTATGGTTTACAGTAGCAGACGATCTTAAAATGTCAACCCTGTTACTATGAATTTGTATAGCAAGCAAATGATATTTGAAAGGTAGTTTTTTGCAGAAATACCAGAAATAAATTATATTTCTAAAAAGCACATAGTAGTTTCACATAGTAGTTGTCAAAGTAAACTGTAAATCTGTCACCCTGTTACCGTAAACCTGGTTAGGCATAATTCCATAAAAAATTTCTACCTAACGTAAAATAATAATAAATATAGCTGCGAGCAGCATTTTGGGGTTCAAGATCTTTAAGCACATGTGTAAAAAGAAATTATGTTTTATTTAGCAAGCATGTAACCACTTAGATCATAGATGAAAAATACAGTCAATACAGGCAATATATATGCACCACCTATGGTCCGACCTCCATAAAAGTTTGTATGATTGTTTAGAATCATATGTCGCATGTGCTCACCTAATTTCGTGAAGTTTTAATTTTCCACTTAGGATTTATAGGCTTTTGAGTATATTTTGCCAGGCCCATTTTCTAAATGACCCTGTTATAGCTACCCAAAATCGTAAAGTTCAGCTTTTTTTGATAATTATTGCTCTAGAGAGTCTGGACAATTGTACCACATTTTATTCAGACTGAGCGAAAAACCTAGGACTAGTTCGCAAGCGTAGGTTTTTTACATAATTGCGAAAATTTAATGAACGATTTGATTGACAGGAGTGGTTCTTGAGAGAAAGTTGTTCAGTATGATTTGTTTACCCAGTACCAGCCCCAAAGTCCCTAGTTCCTGGGGAAAGTTCCAGCGGTGGAAACTTGGCTTAGGACTAGTTCGCAAAAGTATTTTAAAAAAGAAATTCCAAAATACCCCAAAATTTTGCCAGATCGACGATTAAATCCGAGGCATGCATTTTGTTAGTTTTGGGCCAAGGATTCCAAGGATATAAGACACTTGAACCTATGCCTAACGGTTAGGAGTTTTCACCGCTGTAGCGCCCCCGTCAGACCAATCGGGATGAGCCTTGATGACGTTGTAGACGGTGTGAGTACAACCAGCCCTCAAAGGGTCTACCTGATCACTTTTAGGGGAGAATGCTGATCCTCGGACATCTTGAGCCCCTAATAATAATAAAATCAATTCTCTTATCAAACTGGAGTCACCCGTTTCAATAGAATGACCATACCACTCCCTTAATTTTTCAACATTACCGTTTCATGGGGTCATTGCCATTTTAATAGGGGTTGTTCCATCTGAGACCCGGAATGCAGAATCATATTGAATTCTGCAAGTGTCAACTACTCCAAAAGAATGTCATTGATAGGTTTGTCCTTGCGGTGTACCACTAGGATGTGTCCGTCCTTCAAAACGAAAAACCGGGCGGCATATGTGGCAATGTTTATGCCCACCTGGTTCCCACAGGCGCCCTCTCTCTCTGCCCATACCAAATGGCCAGCCTTAGTCTCTATCTTAGCAGACAGGTGGCCAACCTGCCCTGAAAAATTAATTTCACATTTATTGTTAGTGTGTGTCAGGCCTCTCTCTGGACAGCTTGTACAATGGGGCCGTATCCCATATGGTGCCCTATGTAAACCAATTCATCACCAATTCCAGAAAGATAATGATAGTTCAGAATATTCTGATTAATATTCAAATATACTATACGGGTACAACGCATAATTAGAAGCATGTGTGAATTGTTCAATTTAAAACTGTTAATTTTCTGCCAAAAAATGGCCGTCGGAAATGTTATCCAGTGAGCGCACACTCATACGTTTGCACACAACAAACTCAAAAAGGCAGAAAATGTGCTGCTTTGACTCACTATGACATATAATCAGACACGCGTACATGGGTATAGAAAAAAAAACACTGACAGCTTTGGTTTCCTGCCTGACTGCCTAACCAGACCCACAGACCCCAAACAGATGAAGATGAAGACATTTCCGACGATCCGCCGTAGCACGCTCAAACCAGCCGAGTACACGAAACTTACCTATTCCTTAATCGCTTTTAATGAAGACAATGTGAGCCTGTGGTTCCGCTGAGACAGCGTGCTTAAGCGTCTCCCTGATCGTCCCAGCCGTGAACAGCCACAAAAATGAAACTGATGAATCCTAATTCAGGAATTGTGAATTCTGAATCGCTCTCCTCCCAGTGTACCTTCCCCCCACAGACTCCCATATCCGTTTGTCCAATTAATGGGAATATTACTCCAATTAAAATGTCACATTCAACATGAATTTCATGTGAGATGACAATGACTGTGGGGTTGTTCAATTCTTCAGTGCAGGAAGACCACTGCCAAATATCATAATTATAAAATTGCACGTAATCATTTATTTTAGACAATTTAGTGTCATTAAATGTGACAGCTTCATGATAACAACCCAAACAAAACTTCACACTGTACAGAGACAACACTAAAGGGGATTTTATTTAAATTCAATAAGAGTGAACATAATTAAGGAGTCAATGTTTGCAATTAAATAAGAAATATTTTTGTTTGGTTATATTGCTCGCCTTGTGCTATGATTAAAAAATGTCTTACAGGGGGATTTTACATCAGCAAGATATTATAAGCCTGATTTAAGAACCAAATAACATTAAAGTCAACATGAAACAGCATTCACAACCTATTCTATTACCGTAAAATGGGAGAAATTTCCATAATATTCAAAGAGGGGGAAAAATGGCACTTCATTGTATTCATTGAGAATCTACTGGAACGAGAAGAGTGGTCTACATATCAAGAGTTTTTAAAAGTAGGGTCAAGGGACCGCGAGCGGTCAAAATTATGGACGGAGGCTTGGGCTCAGATCTCTACTGGAGACCCAGAATGAGACGTACTGTATCGCTAAAAGGAGAAAAACAAACCACTGGAAGGATTGTTGTATTAAATTAAATATTAGTTTAAAAATTAATTAGTTGTCTTAATTTGTTGTCTTGTGAATTAGTAGTTGTTACCTCAGCTGGACCTTTGTCAACACCATCAGTTTTTGTCAACACCGTCAGTTTTTGTCAATTCCGTCAGTATTTGTCATCAACTTTGTCAGTATTTGTCGTCAACTCCGTCGGTATTTGTCGTCAACTCCGTCAGTTTTTGTCAACTCCGTAAGTTTTTGTTGTCAACTCCGTCAGTATTTGTCGTCAACTCTGTCAGTATTTGTCGTCAACTCCGTCAGTATTTGTCGTCAACTCTGTCAGTATTTGTCGTCAACTCCGTCAGTATTTGTCGTCAACTCCGTCAGTATTTGTCGTCAACTCCGTCAGTATTTGTCAACTCAGTCAGTATTTGTCGTCAACTCAGTCAGTATTTGTCGTCAACTCCGTCAGTATTTGTCAACTCAGTCAGTATTTGTCGTCAACTCCGTCAGTATTTGTTGTCAACTCCGTCAGTATTTGTCGTCAACTCTGTCAGTATTTGTCGTCAACTCCGTCAGTATTTGTCGTCAACTCCGTCAGTATTTGTCGTCAACTCCGTCAGTATTTGTCGTCAACTCCGTCAGTATTTGTCGTCAACTCCGTCAGTATTTGTCAACTCAGTCAGTATTTGTCGTCAACTCAGTCAGTATTTGTCGTCAACTCCGTCAGTATTTGTCAACTCAGTCAGTATTTGTCGTCAACTCAGTCAGTATTTGTCGTCAACTCCGTCAGTATTTGTCAACTCAGTCAGTATTTGTCGTCAACTCCGTCAGTATTTGTCGTCAACTCAGTCAGTATTTGTCGTCAGTATTTGTCGTCAACTCCGTCAGTATTTGTCGTCAACTCTGTCAGTATTTGTCATCAACTCCGTCAGTATTTGTCAACTCAGTCAGTTTTTGTCAACTCTGTCAGTATTTGTCATCAACTCCGTCAGTATTTGTCAACTCAGTCAGTTTTTGTCAACTCAGTCAGTATTTGTCGTCAACTCCGTCAGTATTTGTCGTCAACTCCGTCAGTATTTGTCGTCAACTCCGTCAGTACTTGTCAACTCCGTAAGGTAAGGTTTTGTCGTCAACTCCGGAGGGTAGAGAATTAAGGAATTTAGGAACTGGATTGTTCATAATAACCCTAACCCAGGGAGGAAAAAATGTAGAGAATGTATTTTTTCACTTAGCTCCTTTACTGAATACCAGTTTTACATAATTGAAGACTTTACACTGTTGTTGGATGGATTAAATTAAAATAGCATGCTTTTTTTACTAACAAAAATAAAGAACAACAAAAATAATCATGATTATACAATTTTCAGTTTTAAAATATATTTAAATATAATTTAAATTTATTTTACACAGTTAAAGCATTATTGTATGTCTTCAAACATGTCTTCAAAATATTGTGCTTAAAATGCATCTCTTTTTTATTAATTCATGTATTTAATAAAAAATATTTTTAATATGTAAATCCTTTTTAAAAATATATAAATAAAAATGTGTACCTGAAATGGATATTAAAAAGAGTAAAGGCACACATGGCATATACCGATGGCTAAATTAAGATGGCTCTATGATTTGGCACCTTGGTACAGCTGGTTGACTGTTTATCAGCTCTACCTGTGAGGCGAGATCCTCTCTGTGCGTCTCTGCAGTCCTAAACACCGCTGAGCACCTGTAATTTGTCAGCAGCGTCATTCAGACAGCCTGCCAGACGTACAGGGGGTCATCCTAAATTAAAACCTTTTGATCGCACCGCTGTTTGACATTAGGAACCTCACTGCCACTTTTCACCAATTATGCAACCGTCAACATCTGTTTGTTCCTCAGCATTTTAACACTTGGCCCTCGAAGCTGCAATGTTACGCAAGAAAGCCGTCCATCTCAGATCTGGGTCTAAACTAAACATTGCGACTCACCACAAGTAGCACCAACAATAAAACGGACCGTTCTGGATGTAGATGTTAGACAAAAACCAAACCTCGAGTCTCACTGGAACAATAGTGCGACTTTCTATAGTTCCTGCAGGAAGAGAGTTAACTTGAACACGTATGAAAATAGATTTATTTTCCTCATGACCTACACTCTCTCTCGCTCAGGCTGAATTCTTTGCAAATATATGCAGACAAATGTTCCGATCTCTAAGGGGAACATTCTCTGGGAATATCAGAGCGTTCCTTACCTCACATTATATTTCGGGCTTTATCTATTGTTTGTGTCTGACAAGGTGCTCCACTGAATCGGTCGGGCTGTTATATCAAATTCAGTGTAATAACCTCCGGCCTACTTTCGGGAGAAGGAAAAAATGAGAGAGACAGAGGAAAGTCGGAAGACAAGGGAGAAGTTACGATGAATAAGAGAGGAGACTTCCAAGGACACGCTGGACTTCCTAATGGAGTCTCCAGGAGCGGCAATGTTGGCCCGGAACGAGGTGAAGAGGACAAACAGGATTCCTGGCCGGGCGCTGAGGAATGCCAAGGTCAAAGGTCTAAAACATCCCATACTTGCTTTGCTGTAAGTGAGTAAAGGGAGCATAACTGATTGAAAGTGCTTGTATGCTTTATAAAGATTCATTAACCAGATTTATAACCAGTTTTCTTATAACTGTTTAGAAGTGTCAGGTCACAGCACAACGGTTTCTACACGGAAAAACGAGCCTTGTCGTAATATGAAAATATGGAACTTTTGACGGTTTGTTTTGTCATCTGCACAGATTACAGCAGCGTTTTGATGGGACTAGAGTGCATACAAATGCACATGCTGTTGTTTCTGGCGATGGCTGAGGCTCATGGGAGATTTATGACACTTTAGAAATATATAGCTTGTCAAGTGGAGGCACTTTCAACAGAAAATGCTTATTTTCCCTATTAGACCTCTCCAGCGCACTTCAGAAGCACACACGCACGCTCGCACATCAATGGACTACATCAAAAGCTGCTCAGAGTAATAGAGTGGCAAATGCTTCAGAACACAGAACTGTAAATGAACACAGACCTGCCTGGATTGAAGTTTAAACACAGCTCACATATTCTATACAATTACAGATTTTTGATTAAAAATCTGATGAAATAAAATGAAACGGTACTGTCGGACCAAATATATAAGGTAAAAATAATCTGCCATAATAATTCAATCAACTTGAATCTGTAATACTGTAGAAAATGTATTTAAAAAAGCATCATATGCGGGTGTATCTCAGCAGTGGTGTGTAACGCAGTCACTCCTACTAGCCACTTTGTCGGGTTGAATTTTATATATAATATATACATTTTTCAAATGTAGTCTTTTAAAAAGGCATATGAAATAATAAACTAAGCGCAATGTAGCCTAGTATTGTCAAAAATATAGAACTGAAATATCTGAAACGCTTCCAATACTCATTTATAGACAATACTAGCAGCGCTTTCTCGCTCTCTCATCTCTCAGACAGCGAGTTGACACACAAACACAAACGTCACCATGTTATGAAATGTGCAATCCAAACACCTAAAATTTAGAAATGAAGAAAGGCTACAACTTTAATAATTACTGTTGCTATCTTTCAAGCTTTACTATTTAGCATTTGTATTAAGTCAGTTTAAATGATGTAGTTATTTTATAAGTGAAAAGACTTTTCTGTTACGGTTCTTGAATCCTTTTTCAATAAAAATGTGTACAAAATTATATATATATGACCCTGGACCACAAAACCAGTCATAGGAAGGAGTGCAAAAAAATCTAAATATTGAGAAAATTGCCTTTAAAGTTGTCCAAATGAAGTCCTTAGCAATGCATATTACTACTACTAATACATTTTTGATATATTTACAGTAGGAAAATTACAAAATATCTTAATGGAACATGATCTTTACTTAATATCCTAATGATTTTTGGCATAAAAGAAAAATCGATAATTTTGACCCATACAATGTATTGTTGGCTATTGCCACAAATATACCCGTGTGACATATGACTGGTTTTGTGGTCCAGGGTCACATATGTGGTTACATTTGCCATCCCTAGTAGGTAAACTTTGTTAAACTGTAAAGTAGTACTAGTTTGTGTAAATATCCATGGAGTAGAGACATATGGATAACATAAATCGCAACGTTTTAGTGCCAAATTTACCATTGACACCCAGGATAGAGGTCTGATTAACCCATTTTATCAAATGTTTCAACCAATCTGATGTACAGTATTTAATTTCAAAGTACTTGCTGCCATCTTGAGATTTGGGACTACGACAATTCCATATGCCACCATCAAAACAAGCACTCAAGGGCTTTATTGGTAAACCATCAACTTTTAGTTGAAAGTAAAACAAATGACAGACGTTTGGGCCCCTTGGCGTCATAGAGTGCGGGCATCGCAGCAAAGACATGCAGTTCGACAAAAGCCCGGCCAAGCCTGAGCTGGATAGAGGTAAAAGACGCTCTTCCTCAAACGAGCGCATCGTTCTTCAAAAGCCTCCTGCCATTACCAGCTCATCATCAAGACACTTGAGGGGCTGCTTTACCCCCAGCGGTCCGCCTGGAGCTGCAGGCCAGCCCGCGTCCCTGCGAGGAGCTGCCGCGAGGGGAGAGATGGGGCTCGGACCCGATGGGTCCTCCGAGCCGGGTCCGTGCCGCACGGCTGAGGCCCGCGCCAATTCCCAGTCCAACTGTCACTGCTGGCACGGGCCTCCGCCCCTTCAAGCACATAATCTGTGCTCGCATGGCTGTTAAAGCCCTCCGCCATCATCGCACAGCCCGTCTCCGTCGCACACACGAGACTGCAGAGCATTGTCTGCAACTGTGCGCTTCTGTCATCAGATAGGAAAGGAAACAAAAGAACTCTACAGTGTTTCTTGTTTCTTGATCTGTAACAGGAAAACTTTGGTGCATTTGTCGTCCCACAATTCAAACCGCACAAGAGCACTGATTCTAAAAATAGAGCGCTTGCATCAAGTTTTCTTATGTTACTACAAATAATAGATAAGGAAGACCGCACCCATGCAGATGTGAGTGGAAAGCACGTAATTTGCTTAACAGGATTGAGGAATTCTGCAATCAAATTCTTTCACTGTCTGCAGATATTTCACCGCTAATTTCTCAGTCTTTCCCTGCCAGTGTTTTTGAAAAAAGTTGCCAGCCACCACCAGCATTTTGGTCATTTTCACAAAAGTTTCATGGCCCCCAGAATATTTTGTTGTATGAATATCTGAACATGCAAGGAACAGACCCTCTGCTTTTAAACAAAACAACCGGTTTTATTCTAGCTTCATGAATTCCTTTTTTCTGGATCTGATTCAGAACGATGACCAAAACACAGATGGAGTAGATCGAGTCCATCAGCCCCTATTGCTTGCACAGTCCTATAGCCCGTCCTGGGTCGACATTTCATTCAGTAACATTAGGCAGTTTTGATTTATATGCCGTTTATTGTTGGTGATCGCGTTATTTTACATATGCATCTGCTTACATATGATATCGCTTGTTTCTGCATCTTCTTCGCCTGTGTTTTGATCAGGAGATTCAGTACTCTTACAGAAGATGTGTAATAGCGCCCCCTACCGTATTTCAGTGAAAACACGGAAAGCTAGACATTTCCGTCAATGGCGGGGAAGCATTTTCTCACAATTTACGGAAATTTGTGGCGGGGAAAGAGTTAAGATGCGGTCCCCATTAACATTTCTCAGCAACATTTTGTGGGTAAAATCCACTGGATTGGTCGAAAACAGAAACTGAAAATAACATTTTGGTAATTAAATTTGGGTAATTCGGAACTTGGTATGCTGTTCAGGGTTTCGTGTTCATAGTTGATAAACCTGTCATAGTAAAGTTTATCGACAATGAGCCGCCCCTGTATTTCAGCTGAACAAATTTAAATTTTTGTGCATGAAATAGATGATGACAGAGTCAAAACATGTCAGCAGAGAAGAGCTAACTGTTTCGGTCAGTGGTTTCGACCGAATTTTGCTGTTTCGACTGAATATTTTTGGTAGTCAAAATTTGTAGTCACTACCGCTAATATAGGCATGACAATTGTAACAATTCTTGTTCTAATTCCAAATCCACATAACTGTTCCATTAGTGATCATTTATACTGTCCAGTGCTTGATTCTGATTGGCTGACAGATGTTCTAAGACGTTATATCGCCGTGCATTTCTAAAAATATAGTACCAGGTCCTATCCATAATTAGTTCCATATCACTTTACCAAATCATTTCAGTTAATAGGACGAAAATTACAAAATATTACATTTTATTTCCAAAAATACTTCCAATATGTATGGAAAAACAAGATTTCTCCAACAACTGCATAGAAAAGCTGCTTTCAATGTTGCTTTCAATATAGTAACAAAGGCTAGAGTGACTTTTTCTTAAAAAGAATCTAATATGGTTTACCTAATATATATGGAATATTTGATTTTGGATCATTGAATTATTGAAATTTAAAAATGTTAATGCTGATACTTTTTTACTTAATTTTGCTTTTGCGCCATTGCTGCCTGCAACCAATTCAGATTTTAAACTCACAAATCAGCTAAAACACTTAATTTGCCGTGATGATGCAGTAAATTAGACAACACTAACAGAACTGGATGTCAAGAAATCATTCTGAACCAGTTCTTGATTGCCAAATGAAACAACAGATGAGAAAAACCTCCTTCAGAACCAGAACTAACTCAATCTACTCTCACAAACATCCTCAATAATACTGCAGTCTCATACTTTGTAAAGACGACAGTCAATGTGTCACAAGGCGTCCGCCGACTTCCTGCTGCCATGCTTCTCTTCACATCTCCCAGTGACAGAGCGCTAATGTCACGCACATCCAGGTGAGAGTGTGGCGCGTGTCACAGAGCGAAAAATGGCCAAGCTCGCCATGCTCAGCCGTCTCCTTTAATTGGGTAAAACAAAGTAATTTGAGTGCAGCGCAGGGGGGCGTGAGGGGCTAAATGACAGGACAGAAGGTCAACGCTTCTCCCTTACTCCACCGAGCGTCATCCACCAACACGCCCAGCATGGTTTTGAGTTAATATTGAGATCTATTATCCAGCAGCCCTCCGCCATCTGCCCCACACGTGCGCACCGGCTCAGGCAATCAACTGTACGTGCTGCGAGAGACAGGGCTACAGTGCATTTTTCAGCTACTGTACGCTTGCAATGCATTGTGGGTTTTTTTTATCTTGTCATGCGATTAGTCATGAACCTTCACCACATCTTCTGTTGCAGCATGATCCCTCATACTTCGATTGCTTAGTCTATACTTCAAAGAACATTTTTGGTATAAATTCAGAAATAAATAAAAATACAGATAAAATGATCTCAAGGTCTCAACGGTAAAGATGGTCCACGAGCCATTATAAGAAAGTTTTGCACCAGTTGAAAGATCTGTCATTTGCCCTATGTTACCAATAATAAATTGATAATATTTTGCATCAAAAGTGTGTTTATGAAGCTATGTAGTCATAAATCTCTGTCTATTTTAATCTTGTTTGCTGAAAAAAATCTTTTTGTAAAGGGAAAAAATTTGTGAACAATTTTGTATAGAAAATTACAAAAAAATTATATTTTGGTAAATTAAATTTAACGAGAAATATAAATATTTTAGCATATAGAAAAATGCATTCCTGAAACCAAAAAAATGATTAAAACATTATTTTTCCTAATTCTAAAAAAAAGAATTTTGTACAGAAACTTATGAAAAATAAATATTTTATTAAATTAAATTTAATAAAAAATATAAATATTTCAAGAAAATATAAAAGTAATATATTTTAACATTTAAAGGAAAAATAAATATTCTAGAAAATATAAAGTCATCATGTATATTACATATTGATATATTAGAGCTGCACGATTCTGTATAAATTGAGAATCACGATACTCCCACAATACTGAACGGACAAATTAACAAAATAACATGCAATTAAATTTTTCAAATCGGTTTGAGTAAATGATTCAATGACTCCCTCATAAATACTTCACTAGTTTCATTAATGGATGAATCAGCATTTTTTGAACGAATCTCTTTGAATTAATGATTCAATGTCAAATACATTTTTAAGTCCCTTGTCGCCACCTACTGGCGTAACGATGTAATTGAGAGAAATGTTATTTGAAGCGCTATTACTTTCAAAAGATGATTTACTCTATTTTGATCGCTACCGTAGACATCAGTGATTATATCAATAAACTTTTATCCCAGTACTTCTGTGATAATATGAATATTTGTTACACAGAAATAACGTGATGTTGAAAAGATGATTGTGAAGCTATACATGACAACTGCTCTCTTTGAATGTTCCGGTGTGATTGTGATAGGAATGAGATTGCGTGGGAATATAGATCGCGATCTTTTAACGGTTAATTGTGCATCTCTACGATATATAAAAGCTGTAGTGTGAAAACAGCCAAAAAAATGTGTTCTGCCCCTTTTTTAAGAACTATTCAAAAACACACTGACAAAGAAATACCCTGAGTAACAAGCTATTTGCGGTGAAAAGGCAATCGAGTGGTTTTCAAGGAACCTTTCCAAGAGCGTTCAATAAAGGGTCATGAAGAACAACGGCGGATCCTTTAGGGAGGTCAAGCTGGTGTGTCGACAAAGTATGAAGATTACACTGCTGTGAGATAACCGGAGCAGTGCCTCAGGTGCACACACACATTGCACACATTGGTTTCAACACAGAGCTATTTCCACATTCCTCTGGCCGCTGGCCTGCTCAGATGTTTCAACAAAGCAGCTGTGGTTTCATTGAAAGGAAAAAATAACAGAGGAAGAAAAATGTTTAGGGGAGTCACTTCAAACAGATGAATACTTCACATACCAAGTCCGCCACAGTGTGCATCAAAGCTATTCAAATGTGATATTTCGTTTTTTGTAAACCATGTTAAATTTACTTGTAAATGCAATGTAAGCTCATAGTTGAACTACAAAAGAACATTCACGTCTTTTTTACCAGATGTACTTTAGTTATCTTAGAAAAGAGATGTGTTAGTGGTGTTTGCTAAGGCAAACAACACCATTTAGTATTGCTCAATACTTAGGGTTAGGGATTAGAACTGGTAACCTCAAAATCACATTGAGGTGTGCTGTTACTTTTATAAGCGATTTGCCAATTTTTGCCTGGTTAGTAATAAAACGGGCCAAAACAAAACAGCACATTAACACTGAAAAAGGAACCGAGGTATAAGCATATCATAGAGAGTTTGGGGCGAGCACTTTTGACTTGGGGCAGTAAGTAACCACCAAGCACTCAAGCAACTAGGGGTGTTATCGATTAATTGATGATCGATTAATTGTCAATAATAATGAATTTAATCGATAAAACATATCGATAGTTGATTAAGCAGGGTCATGCACATGCATGCTGCTTAACCACGAAACATATAAATCAGACACAAGGAAATATGAAGCGATGTTTGGGACCATTTTACAGCTAGAGTTACACCATCATGGTTGTTTGCATGTGTATTCGCAGCCTTTTGTTTCGTGCAAATGTAAGTTGTAATATTGTGTAGGCCTACTATATATATATATATATATATATCTGATTTATCTGATATAAGGATGCATTTGGTTAAGAATTAACGCGGTAGTAAAGCTTCAGCTTCATCGCATGCAGCTCAAACAGCAATGCACGACTAAAAATGACTATGACTGGGACTGTCATATTACATAACATTATAAAGAGAACAATATTGTAATAAAACATTGTGAATTATTTGGGTTTAGTTGCCGTGTTTCGGCGCGTTGCTCCAGGAAGAGCACATCCATTACAAATTCTGAATAGCACATAACTTAGTTCAAGTTCACATGTGCATTCGCGTCATTTTGTGCAGATATCATTTGTAATATTATGTTTTATTTTGTATATATCTGATTAATCTCATATAGGAAGCGTTTCGTTGAGTTAAATAACCCGCTAGCAAAGGGCTTCAGTTTACGTGTTTATTCAGCGCGTGCAGCTCAAACACTAATAATAACTATGATTGGGACTGTCATATTACATAACATTAATGAGAACTTTATTTAAAAAAATCCACACATTCTGAATAGCACACATCTGAGGCGGCGTTGGTGACATATTGTAGGCTATTCGTCGTTATATTTGATTATTAAATAAGTAATTTAATAAATGATCAATCACATTGACTCATTTTACAATCCTACTAGCCCTTTATTTAGACTAAAAACACTTCTCATTCATTTTGTGAGGAATATGGTGTTTTGAGCAGCATTTGCACACCCTGTCATGCTGTTGGCTATATGCCACTGCAGTAGATGCATATTGCAGTGTTAAGGCTAACGATTAATCGATTACTTGATCATTAATTTAAATGATGATTGATCATGGGAATTTGTGTAAATTGACATCCCTAATAGCAGAACACCTTAGCAACTGCATATCAATGTCTTTCTAAATACCCTAGTATTGTGATGGCAAGTTACAGCTAATATACTTTGCAGCTGCTACAAATGACTGCCTGCGTATGTTGTTTTTCTCCCAGGTACAGCTCATGCTCAGATCAGGAGATGTGCAACGCTTTGGGCTATGTTGGCACAACCTTCCTGGGAATAATCCTTTAATGTGTCCCATGAATTTGCATGAAGCGTTTTTCGGGGGCGGGGTTGTTGCTCACCTATAAGCAAGTGTGTACCACAGGGCTCCGTGCTAGGCCCAATGCCTTTAGGGCTCAATCAGGTGTTATATGTCTGTTTTAGGACACCACCATCAATCTTCCCCTGTCCACTCACTCTCCCACGTGGGATCAAATCACCAGCCTCAAGTACATACTTAGGCATCACGTCCCAGCTGCCAGCTTTTGTACTCTGATGGTACTTATTTGTCAGTTCTTTGTTACGCCCAAGCATTGGTTCCTTGCCTGCGCAGTCTCTGCAGAACAAGTCAGTGCTAAAGCTCATGGAAAGCTGGTGTAAATGCGCCATCTTATTCAATCCGTTTCAAAGGAAGTTTCAACAGTGCAAAATAAGATAATTGACACTTTCAGTTTTTCCACATCTAACTTTCACCCTGATGATTTCTACACGTCTTAAAGGGTTAGTTCACCCAAAAATGAAAATTCTGTCATTAATTACTCACCCTCATGTCGCTCCAAACCATTGGGTAATTAATGACAGAAATGTCATTTTTGGGTGAACTAACCCTTTAATGGCTCACCCCACAGAGCAGATCTACAGATGCCTTATTCCTCAATACAGTTGTCAAAAAACCTTAAACACAATAATTCTGATCTTGCATGGCACATGTACATGCTATATTCATGACTCATTAGCTTTACCGAAGTCAGGGGTACTGAGTGAATAAGTAATTCAGTCATCTTGACAGACTGAAGTACCATGGAAGCAACTGCGCAATGCGTTTTTGTTCACCGAGGTGTTCTTTTTATTAGTTTTTCTCTTACGGCGATGAGTGATAGAACACGCGGCAGTGAACATTAGGCCTCGGGCCACAAGGAGCGTGAAAGTGAGCGGGGAACCTATGTTGACACCTCGCTGGCTCCGTTAATCCGACCTGTGAGTGATGGCCGGGAGTTTGAAAGGCACTTTGTCCAATTAGAACCGTGCAGCAAATTTCCACCTGGCCCTGACAGAGATGAAGTGGCTCTTTTGAGAAGACACAGTGGCTTCCAGCCAGGTAAGAAAGAAGTCCAAAAGGTTCTAGTCCAAGTAGCAATTAACAAACCTCAACTGGACAATCCCCTAAATGCAAATTGAAATATGAGAATTCTTGCAATCAATTAAAACTAATGATTGTCATTCACCTTGGCGTTTCAAAGTAGACAAACTGCCATGTACAGTGTCAACGCCAATGCGACGGGTCAATCACTGTCACAGGGAAGGAAATCGCAGAGCAACGTGCAGCAAATGGACTCCCGCTGATACAAATGACACATGTGTCTAATAAATAGCCTGGCACATAATGATTTCAACTCTACCCATTTTCTGCAGACCAGAGGCGTAATTTCAACCGAACAAATGTGAAAAAAATCAAATATTCATTCATTGTTCAGCTTATTCCCTCAGTGCCATAGAGGTGGACCACACTCACTGCTTCGTGTCAGCCTCTTTCATGCTACAATCATTCCCAAAACTAAATTAGGCTTATTTTTAAAGCCAATTTACAAATGAAACCACCCCAAAATATGAATACACTATAATTTATTCATCCTCATGTTGTTCCAAACCCCAACGCTGCTACTTTTTCATTACGGTTGTATACAAGACACTCAAGAACCAATGATTTTATTACATTGACGTCCAGGTTGTGGCATATTTGAAATTGTGAAGATTGTAAGTGAATCATGATGTAAAATTCATTACACAAAGCTATCGCATAACTTATGAAGCCCTTATGAATTTCTTTGGCACTTGATGGGCCGTATTCATTATAAAATATCATTGTATGGAAAAGATATATTTGAAGAAATTATTTCTTTGTGTTCCAAGGAAGAAAAACAGCCTACGGGTTTAAAAAGACATGAGGGTGAATAAATAATGACATTTTTAGATGAAGTATTCGATTTACGGACTAAACAGAATGATCTGATAGACAAATTCAGAAAGTATCTTGCTGTTCGAATCAAGTCAAATTTGCATTCAGCTCAATGTAACATAACCTTCTTCTTTAATTTCAGAAGAAGTGTTAGCGAATTTCCTCAAACACAGTGGCACCATTGTGCTCCATCTAACTTTTTCTTCGTTAAAATGCAATTAATTGCTATACGTCTGCCAGCCATGTGGTAAAAACTTCAATCTTTTAATCTGAAATTAATGCAGCAATTATAATGGGGTCTCAGAAAGGAATAATTTCACATTTCAAAATCCTTGAGCATTAACTGATGGCTTCCATCTTCCTATTTCTGTATGTCTATTTCTGTCTGTCACGTAAAAATAGGGTTTTAATAACCTGACATGGGGTTAATTATTGCATCCCGGGCGCCATATTAGGAAAATAAAGCGATAAAACACTGATCGATAAGGCTGATAAACTTTGGCCTGAAGATGGAGGGACGTGATTGGTGCAAACATGACAGCGGGAGAGTCCCGTTCTCCATCAGTGTCAGGGTCCAGTGGAAACGTCGTTCTCCATCACTGCTCGATCAATTCCTTCCCCTGGTCATCTATCCACAAGCTGAGATTAACTATTCATTACGTAAAAGAGAAATCTCATATTCTGTTTATGACTTCATATGAAAAAAGACTCAGTCACAAGTTAACAATCCAAAGTTTCCAACAGTCTCCGTAAATCGTAATTACTCAGAGGCTAATGATAGTGTTCAGACCCAAAGCAACCGTCTTTTGGTACTTTTGGTTAGATTATTTATTAAATCATAAATAGAATGACATGGATGGATGAAAACAATGCTCATAAATTACACACTTATGTATTTTTTTTCCGTTAATATTAGTTAATGCATTAGCTAGCAAACTAACAATGAGCAATATATTTTTACAGCATTTATTAACCAATGTAAATGTTAGTTCATAAAAATACAATTCTTTCATTGTTAAAGTTTGTTCACAGTGTATTAAATGATGTTGAACACTTGTGTTATGATGTTATGTCATAAAATGTGAAGTGATTTTTAGTAAGCATGTAAAAAGGACTGTTACTTTGATACTAACATTAATAGTACTATAAAAAAACAAAGCATTTCTACAGAATTGTTGTACAAAATACAGACTCAATGGAGATCACCACAGCCAAGCCAACTAAGGCAAAAATATTGATGCGTGTCTTTACAAAAACTACTGTGATCTACAGGAAGAGCAGAAAGTCTATTCCTTTTTTCCTCCTCAATGAAATTGTGGGGGGGGGTTTCGTCCTATGGACGACATTATCCTTATAATAAAAAATTACTCAAATCAAAAAATATACATATTTATATATACAGGCTTGATATTAAATTCAACTTCTTAAAATGGTAAATATTTAACATTTTAAATAAAGAAGTATTTTCAATATCATAGTAGTAGAACTACTAGTAGTAGAAATTGGTATCAAGAATTTTGAATTTTCTGGTTTGATCGCTGCAATTTTGGAATTATGAAAACCCTTAAAGTTTTTAATGTTGTTTATATGTCTATGTGGTGTTTTTAATATGCTTTAAGACAAACCATGTGCAAATTCATAACTCCATAAAACTGCAATGAACCAAAGACAGTCTCAAAAACGCGGTTTGAAATCGGCAGTGTTTCTTACGTCACAAACTACCTTGCTTTAGCATATCATTATCTATGACCGCTTTGAAGCAGGGGAGTCTCAAGAGAAGCCAAGTTATCCCGGTATATTTTTCTGTTGATATGAAAAATCATGCAAATTCAGCAATATAGTGGGTGAATTATGTATATGATGTATATCATGATGTTATCATGAACTATAAGCCTTTCTCCACTGACATTCTGAGTTGTTCAAAGCGTTTCTAAGGATGTTCATTTTTAGAAATCAGCTGTCTGACGCTGAGATGCGAAGGGGAACATGGTTTGTGCAACATTAGCAACACATTATTAGCTGTTTGATAACGTAGTCAAGCCAAAGGCTAATCATATCAATTACTGTTATGTAGGGCTGGGCGATATGGCAAAAAAATGAAATCTCAATTTTTTTTTTAGAACGACTGACCGATTCACGATTTCGATTTTTTTTAATGTTTAACTAGTCAACTTAAAAACATAACAACAATATGACTCAGGTAACATTCTCTTTAGTAACCATCTGGTTAAAAAAGTTCCAAGTGCACTATACCTGAAGTGATCATCATGGTGTAAAACAAATGATGTTTTTTGTTAAATATCTTTGCCGAAAATATGCATGAATATGAAGAAAAATATTGTACAAACGTATCTTAAACCTATTCTGTATACTATAGGTGAAATAATATAACAGTGAAATAATATAAAATAAGAAAAATGCTAAATATTTCTTAGCCAGAAAGTAATAGCAATAAATAACACCTGTAATAGGCTATTATTAACAGCAAATGCTTTGTAAAAACAGAAAATAACAGCACCTTTCAGCCTGTCACCATCATGCAAACATTACAGTAGTAGTTCTTCACAGGTTTTTGCATTCCATTGAGCTATTTTTCCTATTGTTGTTATTTTTGGCGGACATGTTTGGCTGGTGCACTCGTGTCTCGCGTCTTTAGCAGCGTCTCATCCATGAAACGGCATTCTAAAAACACGGTGCTCAAGTTAGAAGAAAGTTCAACTCGCGTCTAATATCTTAACTTTTTTCCCATTCCACTGCCCGCGTCTTGTGTTTTTCAACGCAATATCGCATTCTTTGTGAACAGCCGCTTAGACGTGATATTCTACGTTCACTGAACGCCATCATGTGGTCGAATCATTTTCTTCTCTTAACTGTTATCATTGCTGTATTGACAACATGTCTAAACGTAATGTTTACTAACATTTTTATTCAAAACCGCGATTTCTCGATTTAAATAATAAAATCGTGGCAAAATAAATTTGAATTAATCTAAAAAAAAAAGGAAAAATCGCCCAGCCCTACTGTTATGGGTCCGACATTGTAAAGAGCAATACCATCGTGCAGAGTTTACTACAGTAACTTGAGTAAAAGTTGACCGATTGGATCTGGTGTGAGTAAGTGGAGGCGGGGCTCATTTGCATATTCATGGTTCCACATATAGTAAATGAGGCAAGGGTGTAGAGTTACATTCAAGCTATTTTAAAGGAGTGGCTGATTGCCCCTTTTAACAAGATGCAAAATAAGTCTGATGTCCCCAGAGTGTGTATGTGAAGTTTTAGCTCAAAATACCCCACAGATCATTTTTTATAGCATGTTAAAATTGTCACTTTTTGAGGGTGAGCAAAAACATGCCGTTTTTGTGTGTGTCCCTTTAAATGCAAATGAGCTGCTGCTCACGGGGCGGAGCTTCAAGAGCTTGTGTTAGCAGCTCTGATTACCTCATGCAGACAGGCAATGAAACTGTTCAGCCTTTTATGTTCAAACCGGAGACAGACAATGATGGAGAGACTCAAGAAGAAGTGACAACATGTAGAATGCAACAAGATGTTCCTGAATGTTTAGTTGATGAATTTATGTAGATGATGTAGAGTTAACTATCTTCAAGTCATTGATTAGCATATTCTGTCATGATAATCTATAAATTCTCAACATAGTCACCCCCTTTGTTGTGTGTTCCCGGGGGCAGGGTTTATGTAAATTTCAGGGTTAGTGATGTCACTAACCCAGGAGGAAGCTTGTGTAGTCCCTACCAGCCATTTGTTGTAGTCCTTAAAAAGAGATTTCTTTAAAAGAAAATATCTCCTTTTGCTTTGAACTTTGAGCGTCGTAACTTTGCAGATGTTGTTTATGCTCAAACGGCAACATTACACACTAACTAAAGTTAAAAAAATGAAATCATAATCAACCACCCCTTTAAGGCATGAAGAATTTTTTTCACAGATAAAAATAAAAAATTCAAATATGTACACACTAAAAAATGCTGGGTTGTTTTAACCAAAAATATGGACAAACCCAACTGTTGGGTTAAAAATTGAATTGAAAAATGTAACCCAACGGCTGGGTTTGCATTTTTTAGAGTGTAATTTTAGTAAAGATGAGTTTTAAGGGATAAAATTATTGACTACAGGGGGATTTTAAAGGGATAGTTCACCCAAAAATGAAAATTCTGTCATTATTTACTCACCCTCATGTTGTTCCAAACCTGTATGAATTTCTTTGTTCTGAACACAAAAGAAATTTTGAAGAATGTTGGAAATCAGACCGTTGATGCCACGGAAATCAAAGCAGCCCATCAACTGTTTGGCTCCCCATATTCTTGAAAATGTCTTCTTTTGTGTTCAGCAGAACAAAGAAATTCATACAGGTTTGGAACAACATGAGGGTGAGTAAATGATGACAGAATTTTCATTTTTTGGGTGAACTATACCTTTAAGACTTAAAATTAAACTGATAAATGAAAAGAAGTGAACATGCCTTAGTTTAACAATTTAACAAGTAACTAAAAGGATAAATGGTAGAATAAATGGTGAAATCTCTGCCTGAGAGAGTTATGTTGAAGGTCAGGGAGGACAAACCGAGTCCTCGGCGAAACCTTGTCCCCTCCCAACCGCTGTAAGACATTTAAATAAGAATGAACTAATGGATTCACATCCAATGCAACTCAACATGATTAATAGTTATGGGCATTGTTTAACCACTCTGGTCCACTGGTTCACTGTAATTGGTGGAAAAAAAGAAGAAAAAAACACAAGAGTGGCTCTGATATTAATAATTAGCTGGCTGAATCGTCACAGGAAGAGCCGAGACTGTCCAAGCCTGCACGATTTTAATCAAAGACTGAAAATAGGAGCTGATTATAATCTGCATTGAGAAGTCACCGGGGGTGTTTGAAGAATACGACATGCCCGGATGTGAGGATAATTTGATTAAGAGCTTGCCGCACCTGAAGGGACAGAATTTCGCTCTCTTTTTAACTCTATTTACTGGATTAGGCGCCGCTTCTTAATCATATATGAATAATCAAGTACACCGAGTGACGCTAATTCAAAACACAGCTTATCTTTTTGATCAGCCTGATTTTTATTTGTTAGGGGACCCGAAATTGTTTTAACCCGAGAAGGATGAACAGTCACTTAACTTAGTCATCTGAACGCGTGTTAAAACGAGTCAAAATCAATTATACGCCGAAATGGCTGAATAAATGAGAATTACACGCATGAAACGCGTCTGGGGCTGTAAGACCTAAAAATTAAATTTGATACGAGTGAGTGAAGAATAGGTGTTTGCGTAATTCATGAGACAAAGAGATACTACAAAAAAAAAAGTAAGACACACACATATGCATAAATTACAAGCCAGACGTTGTGACTTCAATGACTCGGAATTCATGGCAGATACAAAAACGTCAAGCCAAGTTCAGGAAATGGCCTACTTTAGCATGTCCCTCCTGCATCTCCATACTTGCTTTTATGAGTATGGTAAACACATCTTGTGAGGGAACATTTTAACATGAAAAGCAGACAACATCTGTGTCCATTACAAAAAAGTAAGACAAATAAATGGAAACAAAAACATTTTGCAGAATTCGGCTCATTTAAAGTTCGGCTGAGACCAGCTTGAAAGTCCTACTACAAGACAAAAACAAAGACAAATTGTTCAACTATTCACTTTCCATGATATTTGCCTTCTAATTTTTACATTTCTTTCCAAGTTATGGGGCCAATGACAATTCTTCACTAAAAAAAAACAAAATTTAATAGACAAACAACAGTACATATGATATTAAGCCTGGACTTAGCGAATGTATCTTAAATTAAAAAAAATTAATTAAAAAAAAATAAAAAAAATCAAGAAATACGATACATAGAAATTCAATCTATGAAATCAAGTCTTAATATATTATGCATTGTTGATTTAAGGATTTTTGATTTTTTTATAACTCAAAAACAATTATTGAGGACAAATTAAAAACTAATACATAATTTTGCTAACACTTTACAATAAGGTTTCATTTATTAATGAACTAACAATGAAAAATAATGTACTAATCTTGATTTCAACATTTACTAATACATTATTAAAAGTCAAGTTGTATCTGTTAATATCATTTAATGGAGTAATCAAATATGAACTAACAATGAACAGTTCTATATGTTAACAAAAATGAATAAATAATTAATAAAATGAATAAATGTTACCAGAATTTTTTGTTATCAAAGATTTTTTTTTAAGTTGTAGATAAAACAAAGATTATTGGAGTACGAAAAAAACCAATTCAATTCAATGCGTTACTCGCCATTTTATGTAATTGTGAAATTTACAAGCAATTTCTGACTGGAAATTATTGTTGTTTTTTTCAGTGCACTTTGCGTTGTCAATGTGGTAAAGTCCGTCCACAACCCATATACTTCCGCAATGTGACATATTTCCAAGCAAAACAGGATATTCAACATGGAAAAAAAAGATTTACATATGAAAATAGAGTCGGATAAATGAAGCCATGCAGAACCAATGCCTACATTGTTGGTTATTGGTTAACACTATTCATTAACTGACACAGCCAAAGTGAAGACAGCGGAAAAGAGCAAGACATTGAATGAAATGTTTCACATGCACAGAATCTCTGACAATTGCTAGATGATAGTCTTTGCTCTTTATGACAGCAAGCAAGTGCTGAAATCCATCAAATCTATGATGAGATATTGACTATCTTCTTCTTTCTGCGTGCTTTCAAGTTAACTGTTTGCACTAATTTGACATTAAAACAGACTGCAGCACTTTGCGTTTGCTATCAAGAGTTGTTTTGGCCTATGGAAATTCCACTGAGAAATCCTGTCGACCTTGGTCGACCTCCTAGGTCCCCTGTGAGGACCCAAAGGAGAGGCCCATTTCGAGGTCCTGCACCTCAGCGTCACCACAGCCCTAGTTAGGTCACAGCCCCACAACAGTAAATATAGACCTCTTTAAAGGCTACCCATAATGCATCTGGAGTGCATTAACTCATTACTATTTAAACTGTCTATCTCAGATATTAACTTCTGTAAATGGGACGTAGATCTGAGATGTCCCCCGCCGCTGGAGATGTTGCATCAAAATCTGGTTCTTCTTACCAGCTGAGGGCATATTTGCCAGCCCCAGTTTGGCCACTGGTGGCTTTAACTCCAAAATAAGCTCTCCCATCAGAGCAAAACTTTCAATTTAGTTTAAAGAGGGTAAACTTTGTCTAATTTGGACACCACATCATTAATTATCCATGAAATATCAATATAGGAGATGTGGGGCACTTCTTACTTCTAGTAAACTTCAAATGCAGTTTAAACATCGTAAGATTTAAGCTACCTTGGGTAGTAGATATTTGAAACACTTGCCAAAATGTTTGCAGATGGTGCAAGAAACTTAAAAAAATTAAGACCTAGTTTCCTGAAAAGCATAAGAACTTTTCAACTGCAACAAATTTCAGCAAAAACTGAAAAGGTTTTCCACTTGTTATTGCCACTAAGCAGATGACAAAATCACAGTGGATGTTTGGTTCGATCGAGGATGGTGTTATTCCAAAAACATTCAAGATAAAACCATTTGTAAATTGCCGATGAATTCAGCGACTAAAACCATTCATAAAACTATTGTCACGTAATTTGTTCAAATCAAGTGCAAACGTTCATAAAACCATTTTTATGTAAATCACAATTCAACAACTGAAACCATTCATAAAACTATTTATATGGAATTGTTAATCAATTCATCAAGTAAAAAAATTCTTATGTAAATTGTTGCAATCAATTAAACAAATTAGCAATCAGTCAATCAACTATTCAGAAAACATAATTCAATAAATTATTAAATAAAACCATTCTTACATAAATTGAGTAAAGGTGTCTGACTATTCTTAAAGCATTTATGTAAATTGTCAATTGTAAATGCTGCGATTTTAATTAAATAAATATATGCCCAGCGTGTTGTGTGATCAGTAGTAAACGCTGCTCCGTCTGAAAGCACTGCGAGTTTGAGTCGCTTATAACGTGCGTTTGAAAAAACAAAAAAAAATCAACGTTTAATAACGTTTTAACTCACTTCATATCATCAGTCGAGTGTTTGATATTTCCTTTTTGTGAGCTGACGTGGCTTCTTATCACAGAATGAGGCAGACGATGAATTATTTTATAGTATTACAGTGATGAAGTGTATGTCGATTAGCACTGCATTATAATATACTTTATTATTATGAAAATACCCGAGAATGCTTGAAGAACTCAAATACACCATATATTGTCGCAGTCGTGTGTTTATTGTCTTTATGTTTAATCAAAGCGTTTCTATCTTCTGTTTATTCAGCTCAGCTACACAGCGCTAGCTTCACATTAGGGATTTCCTGAAAACGTAATTATATTACTTCTCTCTAAGGCAAATTTCTGCTCGAGGGCGCCTTCTGGCGTCCAGTATGAATGAAACATGAGTGTGTTTAGTGCCCAGCAGTGCTCACTCCATCCTATTTTGGGTAAAAAATAGGAAAACTAATACTTCTCTAAATAAATGTATATGACAATCCATATGTTTTTTCTCCAGTGTACAGGAGTTTTTTCCCCACAGTGGATGCATAAGAGGCTCATACTTCATATTAAAGACATAGACTCGTTCTTAATTTTGCATACCTCCTGACAAAAATTAAGAAATTGATATCGCATATTTTTATAATAATAATAATAATATAATATTTTATAATAAATCCTTAGACATTTCTAGTGATTTTTAGTCATAGGCTGCCTGCATGTTAACAGGTAACCCTGCAGTTTTTTGTAAAATAATTTTTCTGTAAAATATACAGTGTGGAGAACAAGTATTTGATACACTGACGATTTTGCAGGTTTGCTCACTTACAAAGCATGTAGAAGTCTGTAATTTTTATCATAGGTACTCTTCAACTGTGAGTGACGGAATCTAAAACAAAAATCCAGAAAATCACATTGTATGATTTTTAAGTAATTAATTTGCATTTTACTGCATGACATAAGTATTTGATACATCAGAAAAGCAGAACTTAATATTTGGTACAGAAACCTTTGTTTGCAATTACAGAGATCATACGTTTCCTGTAGTTCTTGACCAGGTTTGCACACACTGCAGCAGGGATTTTGGCCCACTCCTCCATACAGACCTTCTCCAGATCCTTCAGGTTTCGGGGCTGTCGCTGGGCAATACGGACTTTCAGCTCCCTCCAAAGATTTTCTATTGGGTTCAGGTCTGGAGACTGGCTAGGCCACTCCAGGACCTTGAGATGCTTCTTACAGAGCCACTCCTTAGTTGCCCTGGCTGTGTGTTTCGGGTCGTTGTCATGCTGGAAGACCCAGCCACGACCCATCTTCAATGCTCTTACTGAGGGAAGGAGGTTGTTGGCCAAGATCTCGCGATACATGGCCCCATCCATCCTCCCCTCAATACGGTGCAGTCGTCCTGTCCCCTTTGCAGAAAAGCATCCCCAAAGAATGATGTTTCCACCTCCATGCTTCACGGTTGGGATGGTGTTCTTGGGGTTGTACTCATCCTTCTTCTTCCTCCAAACATGGCAAGTGGAGTTTAGACCAAAAAGCTCTATTTTTGTCTAATCAGACCACATGACCTTCTCCCATTCCTCCTCTGGATCATCCAGATGGTCATTGGCAAACTTCAGACGGGCCTGGACATGCGCTGGCTTGAGCAGGGGGACCTTGCGTGCGCTGCAGGATTTTAATCCATGACGGCGTAGTGTGTTACTAATGGTTTTCTTTGAGACTGTGGTCCCAGCTCTCTTCAGGTCATTGAGCAGGTCCTGCCGTGTAGTTCTGGGCTGATCCCTCACCTTCCTCATGATCATTGATGCCCCACGAGGTGAGATCTTGCATGGTGCCCCAGACCGAGGGAGATTGACCGTCATCTTGAACTTCTTCCATTTTCTAATAATTGCGCCAACAGTTGTTGCCTTCTCACCAAGCTGCTTGCCTATTGTCCTGTAGCCCATCCCAGCCTTGTGCAGGTCTACAATTTTATCCCTGATGTGCTTACACAGCTCTCTGGTCTTGGCCATTGTGGAGAGGTTGGAGTCTGTTTGATTGAGTGTGTGGACAGGTGTCTTTTATACAGGTAACGAGTTCAAACAGGTGCAGTTAATACAGGTAATGAGTGGAGAACAGGAGGGCTTCTTAAAGAAAAACTAACAGGTCTGTGAGAGCCGGAATTCTTACTGGTTGGTAGGTGATCAAGTACCTATGTCATGCAATAAAATGCAAATTAATTATTTAAAAATCATACAATGTGATTTTCTGGATTTTTGTTTTAGATTCCGTCTCTCACAGTTGAAGAGTACCTATGATAAAAATTACAGACCTCTACATGCTTTGTAAGTAGGAAAACCTGCAAAATCGGCAGTGTATCAAATACTTGTTCTCCCCACTGTAAATATTATTATTATTATATTGTTATATTTATTCTTAAATACTCTGTTTTTTATTTTTAATAATGAAAATGTTATTGTAATAGTAATATTTCTTATTCTGATAAATATTATTATTATATATATATATATATATATATATTATATATTATTAGCAATAATAATAATCATAATAATAATTATTAGTCATACTATATAAGCACAAAATGTTATATATACACACACTTTTCATTTGTAAAAAAACCCCAAAAAAAACGCATTTTTCAAATTGCAAATCGCAATTTTAACCAGAATAATCGCAATTAGATATTTTCCCCAAATCGTGCAGCCTTACATAGAAGTCACAATAATTTAAAAATAGCAATTTATTCACATTCACATTTATTCACATGAGCTTGAATCGACTGTCACTGAAGCCCACTAGCAGGATCCAAGAAGAAACTAGATCATAGTTTTCACCTTAAGAGTTTTTTTTTTTTTAAAGGAACATCAATAATGCTTCATTCATTTTGTACATGACATTACAATTGAAAGCATCTCATGATATCTACGGATTTATGATATCTTCACTCCAAAGGTGACACTGACTAGACAGACTCCTTGGACTTTGAGCTGTTTTGTACAGCAATAATTTCATGTGGAAATGCTGAGATTTCAGGGCTTCTAAGAGATATTGATTGTTCCTAGCTTCAACGTGTTGTTCTGCCCTGTTTATCTAATATAAACCACATCAGTGATCAGTCTTTTAAACCAGTTGAGCACTTAGCGAGAAGCTGACGTCTCTTTGGAGGAAAGGCGCTTTGGAAAGTTAACTGACTGCTTATGGTCGATCACACATAAAATACGTCAAATGAAACAGCTTAACCTTTGAGCAAACACATTGTAATAACACCCATCTTAAACCATACCATGGTGTGATACATCACACCTCTGATGATCAAAAACAAGAAGGGGAGAGAGGCATCATTATGTCAGGAGGAAGGCTGCCAAACAGTGATCCTCATTTTGGGTCTTCGCTCCAGGATGTTGGCCTGGCATTCGCCTGGCATCACAACACAACTTGGCTTTGCTCGACCAATAAGTTGGTCTTTTCAGCTGATGATGACTAGTCAATTTTTTGGATGGCTCTTAGAAATCTCAAGAAATGTCTGGGTCAAATTTGACCCTTTAAAACAAAAAAAGAAAAAGTATTACAATGAATGGATACAGTGAAATCGACTGATCCACCACAATACTTGACAGTGGGGATGAGCTACTTTTCTACATGGCTGTTTCTGTCTATGCCAAACCCACCTCTGGTGTTTTTTTCAAAAAGCTTTATTTTGGTCATGTCTGACCATAAAACCCAGTCTCACAGAAAGTTCCAGTAACAAACAAACAAGTTCCCAAACAAGTTGTGGTTATAAAGGTGAAGTCTGATCATAGTTTTGGAGACTTTCTGACCCCAAGACCCAACTAGCATCTGCAATTCTCCAGCTTTGATCCAGTTTGTTTAATGGCTCAAACCATCCTCCTCAGTGTGTGTGAGGCCAGTATAGACACACGTCCTCTTCCAGGTAGATTGTTACCATCTCCATAATGATTGCCCAGATAGTGGAAATGAGAATTACAACAATTAAACTATTATCTTAGAGCCATTTTTATGATTTGTGCAGCTCAACAACCTTTTGTCACACATCATTATTGTATTCTCAGGTCTTTCCCATAGTGATGGATGACTATAGGAATTTGCCCTGTGTGTCACTTCATATTTAGAGCCCAGTGAAACAGGAAGTCATAACTTATCACTAAGGTGAACTTAAAAACATAGCATATGAATGGGGATATACTAGTTAGATTTTTAGTCATTAGAATTTGTAGGGGTGCCAATCATTTTGGAATACATATTTCTGGAAAAAACATGTTTTATGATATTTTTGACTTTAATTAAAGGTTAGAATTTTGTGAATATTTTGAATGAAAGACTAAGAGGAGAAATTGCAAAAACAAATTTTCATAGTCAGTTTTGCTCATATTTACCAAGGGTGCCAATATTTGTAGAGCCCACTGTATGTGAATTAAAGGCAGTGCAATAAATCACAATTATGAATCTTTTTTGCATTACGATAATTATTTTTTCATTATGGTAATGAGAAATTAGTTATTTTTATAGTAAATATATATATATATATATATATAGTATTCTTCCAAAACAGTGTTAAACATGATTGCATTAAACAAATGTAATATTTTTTAAATGAAAAAAAATAAAACATTAACATGTTAACTTTGACAGCCATAAAAATCTTCCTTGTGGACCCCTGAGGGTCCCTGGATCATTTTGAAAACGTACGGTTATTATAAAGCATCCTTTTAAAGCTTGAATGTTCCTGTACCATTCATTACAACAGCATGAAAAAGAGTGACCAGTGCATTATTAACCCTTAAATGCAGGAATGTTTCGCCACTCATTATTACATATTTAGGTCTTTAGCGATCTACATTCGGATCTTTATCTAACATGGATGGATCTCTACCTGTTCAATTACTGCTGTGCAGAAAAAAATATACTTACACTGCTACACACCTCAGGTCATTAGCGACCTTAAACAATTTTTACAAAAAATGAATGGGAAAACAGACATTCTTTTATAATTTTATGATTTGTTTTATTTGTTGTGTTGTTTATAATGAATTGATTGAGGAATACTAAGAAAGTTGATGTCTAACTTTAAAAAAATGAATGAGGAGGAGGGTAGTGAATGACGTCCCGGGTCGATAAAGACCCGAGGTATGCATTTAAGGGTTAAAATAAAAGAAACAAACTCATATAGGTTTGGAAAGACATTAGTAAATGATAAAAAAATGTAAATTTTGGAGAGAAGTAAAGCTTTGCAACACAAGTCTCCCTTTTCCTTACTTCAGATCAAGATTTGGGGACACAACTACTTCCAGATAAGCACAGAAGGGTCACTTCCTCTACGAGCCTGTTCAAGCACAAAGAAATCCTAATCCCTGCTATTTGAGAATGTCACAGGCTTTTGGAAGCATTGCTGTCGGATAAAGCTGCACACCAGCTCTGGGCTTCAGGAGAGCTTTTTTGTACAGAAACCTTGTTTAGAGGCCTCCACTCCTCTATGGCCCATCCGTCTTCTGTCATCGCTGGGTAAACATACGCCACCGCTCCTGCCCACAACCCTCAGAGTAAAATAGCGCTGGCTGCAACGGTAAAAGTCCTCAGACTGGGGCCAGTGACTGGAGCCCGTACCACGCTGGGGTTTCCAGCAGCATATTGCTGACCAGCCAACAAAAACAACTGCCACGGCCAGACTACCATTAAGAGGTGTGTGCGCCATTAAAAGCAGCATGTAACTGCATATCTGTAGCCAGAAGTAAGTGGAATAGTTCACACAAAAGTGAAAATTCTGCAATTGTTTACTCGCCCTTCTGTGCGACTATACCAATATCTTACATCTTTTTCTTATGACAGTAAAAAAAAAAAACACTTTTTCAAAAATCGTCCAGGGACCCTCAGGGGTCCACAAGGACATGCACAGAAAACTTCAGAGAAAAAAAAAATTCCAAAATGTTACCTATTTTAACAATCTGAGCGCATGGTCTGAAGCGCATGGCGCAGGTGCACATAGGGCATGTCCGAATCCACTTTTGCTAGTTTAACGACGAAAAAAAAAACGGTCAGTGCGCCAGGCGCATAGTCCAAAAGGGTTGTACCTAGTCTCTTAATGAGTCATGGGTGTGTTTTGGGCGTAAGGTGCAATAAACCAATCAGAGCGTCATCTCCCATTCCCTTTAAAAGCCAGCTGCACTTGCACCATGGCGGATTCGCTATTTACATGGTGGAATCTGCGAGCGGAAAGACTGAACGCTTCTCCAGAGAGGAATGTTTGTGTGCTGCTGCTATGTGTGTAATAAGCAGAGTGTACGCGCATTGTGCACCCGCCTATAGGCGCATAACTACTAACGCACCCTTTAAATAACACAAAAAATGTTGCGCCATTGACTTTAGACCAGGTTTTTGTTAGTCAATGGCGCAGTTGTTTTCAGTTGCCTCAAAATAGCAACGCACCAACAATGCGCCTGAACACACCTCGTTTTCAGACCAGCACGCCCATGAGCGAACAGAAGTGGCGCTGGACGTGAAAATGATAACTGTGTTAGGCTGAAACTAGCAAAAAAACACTTGCGTCGCGCCTGGCGTCACATTGCGCCGGGTGTATGATAGGGCCCATATTTTTACAAAATTACATAATTTTTATGGCTGTCAAAGTTAACATTCTCTTTTTTATTATTTAATGCAATATTTGACACACTGTTTTGGAAAAATATTTACTGTTAAAAGTGCTTTAAAAATGTCTCATTACCATAATGCCGTAATGCCAAAAAAACGAATTTATTCAAACTGTAAATATTTATTATTGTCATTTATTGCACTGCATTTAATTCACACATGTAATATAAAAAAATACTGTATTACAGTCGCAAGAATCTAATAAGATGAACTCTGACAATAATGGCAATTACAAAAACACTTAAAATAAAATGCACCAATGCATTACGGTAATGAACATTTTGGGGGAAAATGTGCTTAACTATTATGCAAATTATGTCACAATGCAAATTATCCTCAAGGAATAGTTGACCCAAAAACTAAAATTTATTATTATTATTTCAAGTTATTTAACTACTTTTATGATTCTCTTACACTCTTTTGAAGCTTGAATGTTTCTGTATCAATTCATTGTAATACTATGAAAAAGAGTGTCCAGTACATTATTAAAATAATAACTGAATATTAAAATAATAACTTAATTGAACTGTCAACTTAATAAAATATTTTGATAAAACTGCATTAGTGAAATAGTGGAATAAAAACAGTGCCAAAATAGCCAATTATTTCATTTTGAAATCATGTTACTCTTCTAAGTGTCACATAGCCTAATTACATTTTTACATGGACATATTTGGCTGCCTTTATTAAAAAAAAGGCATAAAAAACACATTTGGGGCCTTCATTCCTTTTGGGTGATCCATTCCTTTAAAAGCCAGACAGGGTGACATAATGTTAAGCTAGAGCACATTGGGCGGTGCGAAGTTAAACGTTAAACGCTGGTGTCAGCGTACAATATCTGTTAGGCTAATTGCAGGGTTTGAATAAAGGGGCTCAGCTTGGCTCATTCAGCCGCTAAAAAATCCCCCCTGCTGGAAGGAGTCAATCAGCTCACCGCCAGGTGACAGATTTCACCATCACACTCTGACACCAAGGCTGGGAGCAAGCAAAATATTGTTGTCTGCCATGCCAACTAATAAGTAATTATAGGCTAGTCCTTCACAGATGGCAGACCCCACAGTCATTCCGCTGTCTTCCAATAAAGGAGAAATTAAGTTAAGGCACTGCTCTGCACATGTGCATCTGCAGCACGAACAAGCCTGAGTCTAAACAAGCGGCAAACGTGCCTGAGAGTTAACAAGAAAGAGCCCATTAAAACAAGCTCATGACACTGCAAATCTACTCAACCTGATTGACGTAAAGCTCCTGATTCGTGTGCACGTGTAATTATGGAAGTGTGCAGTAGACATCGTCACTAAAAGGTTGGAAAGCAAACCATAGTTTGGAGTCCAACTGCAATGATCGAATAAGTTCTTCCAAAATCTTAAAAATTCACCCAAAACAGAGTACAATACTGATACCGTTCAAGGTTTAGAGTCAGAATACAGTTTAAAGGAGCTGTTTTCTATTTGAATATATTTTAAAATGGAATACATTTCTGCGATGGCAAAGCTGAATTTTCAGCATCATTACTCCAGTCTTCAGTGTCACATGATCCTTCAGAAATTATTCTCATATGCTGATTTGCTGCTCATTTCTTATTATCAATGTTGAAAGGAGTTAATATTTTTGTGGAAACTGTGATAATACTAGGAGGATACTACCATTCAAAAGTTTGTGATAAGATTAATTAAGATCTTATTTGCATCCTTGTTCAGATTTTCAAAAAATATCATGTACGCTATATAAGACTTCTAAAGCCATAAACCATATTGGCACCATTTAGGGAACATTTATGGTGTTTTGTCCTTTTTGGAGCTGAACATATGAGGTCACTGAACTGACAATATGTGGAAAAGAGATGCATTAAGATTCTTCAAAACCATGACATGAGGATGATGGCATAATTGTCATTTTTTGGTTAAATATTTATATGCATGCAATGATTCCTTAAAGGGTTAGTTCAGCCAAAAAAAATTAAAATTATCCCATAATTTACTCACCCTCAAGCCATCCTAGGTGTATATGATTTTCTTCTTTCAGCCAAACACAGTCAGAGTTTAATATTAAAAATATCCTGGCATTTCAAAGCTTTATAATGGGAGTGAGTGGTACCATTTTTTTAAGCCCAAAAAAGTGCATCCATCCATCATAAAAGTAATCCATACGGCTCCAGGGGGTTAATAAAGGCCTTCTGAAGCGAAACGATGCATTTTTGTATGAAAAATATCCATATTTATAACTTTATAAATTATAAATCACTGGATTCCGGTAACAGCCAGACACAACTCGAGTACCGGCAGAAGAGTGACCTCTGACCCGACGCATGATGTATTGACGAACGCGGAAGCGCAGAGGATAGAGCGAAACAAAACACCGGTCACGAATTAGAAGTCTAAAACGAGAATTTTTAAAGAGAAATATCGGAGGAGCTTGAGTTTGTTGCCCAGCCCCATTTGTTTGAACCGCGAGAGGCATCAACACTCACCTAAGCCTACGTCATGCATTGGGTCAGAGGTCACTCTTCGGCCGGGAGCCAGTGATTCTAGTTTAATGTCATAAACTTCACTTTAGAAGGCCTTTGTTAACCCCCTGGAGCGGTATGGATTACTTTTATGATGGATGGATGCACTTTTTGGGGCTTCAAAATCTCAGTTACTATTCACTCCCATTATAAAGCTTGGAAAAGCCATGATATTTTTTAATATAACACCGATTGTGTTTGGCTGAAAGAAGGAAGTCATATACACATTGGAGGCTTGAGGGTGAGTAAATTATGGGATCATTTTCATTTTTGGCTAACTAACCATTTAAGACACACAATCCAATCAATACCCAATTGACAAAACCAAGTCCTACCCTACATTTTACATTAAATAATCAATTTCACTTACAGGTGAGATTATACAAGTAAACTGGAAGCAAAAGACCTAAAGCTACAACACACAAGCCTGAACCTCCATTGCTAATAAAAAAACGACCATTAAAGATGACATATACACTCACCTAAAGGATTATTAGGAACACCTGTTCAATTTCTCATTAATGCAATTATCTAATCAACCAATCACATGGCAGTTGCTTCAATGCATTTAGGGGTGTGGTCCTGGTCAAGACAATCTCCTGAACTCCAAACTGAATGTCAGAATGGGAAAGAAAGGTGATTTAAGCAATTTTGAGCGTGGCATGGTTGTTGGTGCCAGACGGGCCGGTCTGAGTATTTCGCAATCTGCTCAGTTACTGGGATTTTCACGCACAACCATTTCTAGAGTTTACAAAGAATGGTGTGAAAAGGGAAAAACATCCAGTATGCGGCAGTCCTGTGGGCGAAAATGCCTTGTTGATGCTAGAGGTCAGAGGAGAATGGGCCGACTGATTCAAGCTGATAGAAGAGCAACTTTGACTGAAATAACCACTCGTTACAACCGAGGTATGCAGCAAAGCATTTGTGAAGCCACAACACGCACAACCTTGAGGCGGATGGGCTACAACAGCAGAAGACCCCACCGGGTACCACTCATCTCCACTACAAATAGGAAAAAGAGGCTACAATTTGCACGAGCTCACCAAAATTGGACAGTTGAAGACTGGAAAAATGTTGCCTGGTCTGATGAGTCTCGATTTCTGTTGAGACATTCAGATGGTAGAGTCAGAATTTGGCGTAAACAGAATGAGAACATGGATCCATCATGCCTTGTTACCACTGTGCAGGCTGGTGGTGGTGGTGTAATGGTGTGGGGGATGTTTTCTTGGCACACTTTAGGCCCCTTAGTGCCAATTGGGCATCGTTTCAATGCCACGGCCTACCTGAGCATTGTTTCTGACCATGTCCATCCCTTTATGACCACCATGTACCCATCCTCTGATGGCTACTTCCAGCAGGATAATGCACCATGTCACAAAGCTCGAATCATTTCAAATTGGTTTCTTGAACATGACAATGAGTTCACTGTACTAAAATGGCCGCCACAGTCACCAGATCTCAACCCAATAGAGCATCTTTGGGATGTGGTGGAACGGGAGCTTCGTGCCCTGGATGTGCATCCCACAAATCTCCTCAACTGCAAGATGCTATCCTATCAATATGGGCCAACATTTCTAAAGAATGCTTTCAGCACCTTGTTGAATCAATGCCACGTAGAATTAAGGCAGTTCTGAAGGCGAAAGGGGGTCAAACACAGTATTAGTATGGTGTTCCTAATAATCCTTTAGGTGAGTGTATAGTCATAACACGCTCTCTAAATGATTTAAGCATTTGTGTGCTTGCTTGTCTGACCCTTCATTATCCTTCAATTGGCTCCTCTCAAATAAGACGTAAAGTGTTAACACTCAGGGCTAAAACATCACGTGCCGCTCTTCAGCTCTGCCTTTCAATTCCTAGAAGGTCAAATGTGATGTTTGACCTGCTCAGAGATCTTTTGTGGATGTGGACAAGCACAGTTAAAAATAATATCAAGCAAAAATGAAGTCAGAATTGTTGTGTCAAAGGCCAAGTGTGGGCATAGTGTAAAAAAAAAAAAATGAAAAGGGAAAATTTGTTCCTTCCTAAATGTCTTCACATCCAGTTGTTGGTTTCTGTGGACAAAGTTAAGTGTACCGTCTGAACAGCACACTATAATTTGCAGAATACTTTAGATGTTTGACACAAAAAAACTAAGCCACAATGGCTGATCGTTTACTTTTTTGTTGGATCATTTTAGATGTGTGCAATAAACCTAGGTAAATAAATATCTGAAATAAGACTACATACCAATGTAGATTCAATTCCTTAAGTTAATTATAAATAAAAATAAAACGATCTAGAATTTAGCATGTTACTTAGGGTACATTTGCACGACAATGATGTACTAAAAATGGAAAAGTTTTTTCTTTGCGTACAGACAACAACATGGTCAAAACGACTCTTGTTCACATGGATCCGCGAAAAACGCTGTATTATTCATGCCAGGCCAGTAGGTGGCGATGTCACTTTGTAAAGAAACACGGCAATAGACTGAACACGTAACACATATGCGCATGACGTCACCATTTTTACAAATTCGTGTTTTTGTAGTTCACATGGAGATGATGGTATCATTTTCAAAAACTTGCACTTTGAAACCTGTTTTCAAAAGTATTCAGGCCCCCACGTTGTCGTGTAAATGAACGGCCAAAATACATAAAGTCATGATCATAAATTTTGTGCTGACCATTAATTGTTATACAGATCATTGCAATTAATGTTTCAATTCTGTTTTGTTCATGTCACTTACAGTATAAGCCAAATACATTACTTTTTTAGGAATCGTTAATAATATAATAATAACATTTGTAATAAAAATACGCCCATGTGAGTCGCTGTAATGCTGTGATATTTAGTAATATTTATAACCACATTCAGGCAATTAATCAATAATCAAACAGGCCACTTAAACAGTATTGATTATAATAAATATAATTCAGGCAAAATACAAAAGTTACTGAAAGAGAAACACAATGGGTGTGGACTAACTTCTTTCCTGAGATTTTCTTTCAATAAGTTTCAACATGCAGGTCGTATTTTTATATAAATAATGAGTCTATTGGGTGACGTAGGTCAACATTACATAAATATTTTCTTCTCACAGTCAAAAAGGTACCGAAATACACTGCCCGGCCAAAAATAAGTCAGATAAGTGTTTGGATTTAAATAGGCAAATGATTAAGAGTCTATGATTGGATCATTATTGCAGTGATTATTATGTTTATAGCATGTTGTTTGGCAACAGTTCTTCTAACCCTAATTGATGGGAGTGTGTAGCTCTTCGTTTCTTAAACAACCATGTATAAAGACACATCACAGCCATATTCCAGGATGACAATGTCAAGATTCATCAGGCTCAAACTGTGAAAGAATGATGGGAGGGAGCATGAAGAATCATTTTCACCTCTGAGTCCAGAGCTTAAATTCATTGAAAGTCTTTGGGATGTGCTGGAGGAGACTTTACAGAGTGCTGGACTCTTGCATTGTCAATACAAGATCTTGACCAAAAATTGATGGAAATAACATCACAACATTTATCTTAGACAAGTCCTCTGTAAAGTCTACTCCAGCACATCCCAAAGACTTTCAATGAATCCATCAATTAGGGTTAGAAGAACTGTTGCCAAACATATAACATGCTAGAATCACTGCAATAATGATCCAATCATTGACTCTTAAGCATTTGCCTGTTTAAATCCAAACAGGCATTTGGGCATTTGACATTTGGGACATTTTTGGGGGGCTGGGCAGTGTATATTAATCTGGCCATAAAACCAAGCCAAGTGTGGTTTAAGGTTGTCTTTTCTTGAAATGTATTATATACTTTCCTAATAAAAGGGGCATAAAATGTTTGAACTTGAATAATCTAACACTATCCGAACTTGAATGCATAAAAGGCAAACTTCAATTAACAGAAACAGAGTTACTATATTTTCATTAGAAATATAACCGGTCATCCTGAATCTTCCAAAAGCCTCAGTCATTTTCCCTTTTCACTTGAGATCAAAGCGATGTGGTTTACTTCGTTTCATATATCCACTGAAAAGTGGTTAATTCATCCCTGCGCTGAGATCGCCTCCGAAACCCACAATCACAGCCAATGCAGCGAAAGCCAAATAAACTTACTTACACACCACGAGCAAAACCACAAACTGCTTGTGGTTAACTAATAATAAACCAGTCTGGCATGTGGCGTCCTACTGTGCGCAATTATGAGATCTGACTAAACCGCAATCTTAAGTGTTTAAGCAGCCAAAATATGATTATCAGTCACAGTTGCTGAAACGTGTACTTGAGTGTGACATTGATATTTACATAGTCTAAAAACATTGATGGTCCAAGGACACGAACACGATAAGCTATTATAACAAATCAGCATGTAACATGCAAACTTTATTGTTGAAACATTTCCTGTCTCTTTTTCCATCTCATGCATTTACATGCCTGTTGCGTCATGCGTCTAATATGATGTGTTTTTGAGCATTGTATCTAATCAAAGTTGTACACATGAATACAATGGCGAAAAGTGATCAGTTGACTTAACTTAAAAAAAAGTGAGGAAACCCGTTGCCTCAAAATTATTAAGTAATAAACTTCATGCAAAGGCATGAAGTCAACTGAACACTGTTATGTCAACCATTATCCAAAAAAAAACAGGAAAATGCTGTGTCGGCTAAATATTGGTATCGGTATGTTGATTTAAAGGTGCGGTATGTAGGATTGACAGCTAGTGGTCGAAATAGGTACTGCAGTCCAAATTCAAAATATTGGAGATCGTTGTTTCCCCCGCTCCCTCCTCCTCAGACTCGACGCTGACGCGGGTTGCCAGTTTGAGGACACGCAACAGGAGCGAGCGCAACTGACAATAAAAGCCGAAGAGACTTACACACTGTAAGTTGATGAGTTGATTTATCCGCGTTTTAATGTGCTTCCGTTCATAGAGATTTTTAGATGGATACCGAGGCTTTTTAGGTCGGGTAGAATCTGCGATCTCTGACCCAGTTTGTTTGCTGGCTTCCATGGCTCATGCAATGCACTGTGTTTTCCACCAGCTGGCAACCTGTGGTGTCAAAATACTATTGGGTAAACTGGCAGTGTGCGGTATCACAGACCAAAACAAAAACAGACATTCTGACACAGAACGCACATTTCAAAGTAAAATAACTGGCTGTAGCATTGTTTTTCTGAGAAACAAGCAGGTGAATTTAGCATGTTTCCTAAATATCTGCAAACATATTATGGTATTTTTATGTTTTAGTAAAGTGAAAAACTTACATACAGCACCTTTAAATCAAGATTAAAGCAGAATCTGCACACCAAATTACAAGTTCAATGAAACTTGATGCCAAGAGTATAAAAAGTCATCAAACTTGTGCACCATGTACACTTTTGAATGTCACCAAGTAAATTTAATTTGTAAAAAAAAAATTTAGTACATTTTTTTAATGTTTCATTGAAATTATGATGTTGACAGTTTCTACAGTACAGTAATTTAATGCCAATTCTATTGCCCAAAATTATTAATTGTGATTGCATTTAATTTTTAGATTTTTCCACCACACTGAAAAAAAACTGCAAAAAATATTGTAAAAAAAATAAAATTATTATAAAATAATAATAATTAGAAATTTTGATCTTCATATATATATCATCAATAATAAAATATTATTACTATTCATGTTTCTATTCAAGCATCGAGGCTATTTACATGGCAAACACAAGGTCAATATCACAGTCCATAAAATATAAAATAATTATATAAAACATTTCAACTTGACATAAGATAGAAAATCTAAAATACATTCAGGTCACACATTCCAAAATATTCTATTACTACTCATAATATGTAACAGCTGGATATCAACTTTTGCCACTCCAATAGACAACTACCAGCATTATTAATAGTTGTTCAGTTTATTGCAAATTTGCATTTTTGAGATTCTCAGAAATGTCCTATGGGTTTAGAATGGTGGAGTCAATCACGGTGTCTGGTTAACATTACTTGAATAACATCACTTCTATAATGTGAACCTTGCAATCATAAGTACGTTTTTTTACGTAAGTTGCTAAAAGGTTGCTAAATAAGGACTACAACTACCAAAATGATGTGATTGTGCATTCTTGATGAATCAGAACTAACATAAACACTTCAAAATTCATATTTGAGGTATGACTGTATCATTGACTCTTAATATGGACGCACAGGTCTGTTGGACGCACAGGTCCTGTTGACTCTCTTGGTGTGTTTGTTGCACAAGTCTTAACTAAGTCTCTCTAACACAGGCGAACAGCACAGTCCCACTGAGCACTTTGTTTCTCATCGCCCATTCACACAAGGGTTACATAACAGGACTAAGGCGTTCTTTCTTTTGCCTTTCCCTTCCAGATGCACTTTAGTCCTGCTGTAAAGGGTGGGGATGAATATAGGTCAGCAGGTTAGGAGTGTCTCAAAGTCAATCTCCTACTTTAAAAAAAAAAAAAAAAAAATGGCATAGACTTGTCTAAAAACTCCCATCCGGACAGAGCCTCCCTAGTATACCTGCCTCTTCTGACTGCTATTACATAACAGCACAGTGCTGGGAAAGTACCATGCAACAAAAGTGAAACTAGAGAGAGAACGAGAGATGTATTATAGATTCATTAGGATTTAAACCATGCATGAAATTCATTTGTGCTATCCAGCCTCATTTCTGCTCATTTTCTTATGGACGACAAACGTGAATAATTCATGCATCAAGAACGAAGCTCACGCGCAACATTTTCCTTTGGAACGCAACCGGACCCCAGTTCAAGTCCCGAACTTGCATAGAATTTTGCTAAATAAACCAAACGACATTGCGCAAAGTATCTCTACACATATTTGCCACAGTGTAATCATACAAAACACACTGAATCACAGACTTCAGCATCGAATGATTTTCCCTGCTGTGTTTATGGCAAAACTTGTTACATAACCAGCTTACATTCCACATTCAACATATCAGCCTCTAAATATACCCCTCAACGCGACACAACCTGAAACACAGATTCACAATGTTACTTTACACTGTGTCATGTCACTTGTGCACTTTTTGTCTGTATAATCGCAGATAGATTTTTCACTGAACTTGGATGAGTTGAATAGACACTGAAGGGGGAGTGGCTAGAAATCTACTGTCTGTACTGTAAATCACTATTTAGATGCACTCAAATTAGATTTTAAATCATTATGGTAAGTTCAAATGCCTTAAATAGGCTATATATATATATTTTATATATGCGAAATGAATATGCATGTATGTGGATCCGATCAGCACGTGCAATGGGCGAGTAAATGCATCCTGACAACCCAATGAATGAAATATAAAAATATAACGCTTGAAAAAATAAACAAGCATCTAATAAAAACACTGCGCGAGTGCGCGCGTCGTGAATTTTACCATTGCCTCAGTCTCATTTAGGCTAAATAGTCTTGTCCATAAGTTAGACTTGAGAATGTGATGTACATTAGCTACACGTGTCTGTATATTATTTTACACCATTATTTAAATCCGAAATGAACTTTCATATGGTCACATTTTGATTTTGTTGATAAACGAATCTGTTTATGTTTTTTAGTCTTCAGTGTCAGTGCTGTCATACATCCAACAATGGCAGGCTCATTCGGTTACATACGAGAACAGCAACTCTAAAAGCATCTCAATTCCGATATATTTAATAAATGCCGTTTATTCTAATTCAACACGCGCTTTCCAGTGAAACAAACGCACTGGAATCATTTTTACGCGGCGCGCGCGCCATTTAAGTTGAAATGAATTCACTTTGAAGTTTTGCTCATCAATACTACGGAGAATCGATGTCGTATCGATTGCAAATAATCAATGTCTCTCACCTCTGTTGGTGCTGGAGCAGCTCTGCCGGCGCACCGGGGCTTGGTGCTCAGCTTTGCGGAGGGTCTCCAGGTTTACCGGGGTTTCCCTGACCGGGGTAACCGGCTCTGAGACGCCGTTGCCCGGGTCGCTCGCTGGATCTGGAGGGGACTCCATGTTGTGCTTTCTTTTGGAGCTATTGCTGCTGGTGTATCACGATGTGCCGCGATGCGATTCAGAGCTCAGAGGTTTGGTGTAGCTTTGTATTTTTCTAGCAGAAGTAAGAAATGTTGAACGGGCGAGTGTAGACAGAGGTGGGTGTGTAGGTTTGATTGTCCACTGGCAGCGCTAGAGAGGAGCTCCGGTGCAACCGCTCAACAGGGAGACACTGTCAATAGCCGATGAATGGATGTGTGTGAGACCTATTAACAGTGGCACTTTCATGTCTTTGCCCATGTTCTGATGATACAGCCGCACATTTTCCGCCTTCCAACACATAATACGTGATCTATAAGGGCATACATATTGCGCTATTGCTCAGATTACACATTCCTGACAGGATTTTATGATATGTTTTTTTATAATCCCTGCACCTACACGTTTGGTTTATGAGCTGAGGCAAAAAGTACGTATGAGAGCTGAAATTATATATATATATATATATACACACACACACACACACATTTGGTTACTTTATAAACATCGCTTACATTTTATAAATATTTTATAAATTGTATTTCTTTGTAAATTCCATATCCACAATTGAAAACATACAATTTTTAAGTCCCCCTTCACATATTTAAGACATAAATTAATACATAGACACAAAATCTGTTCACAAAACACATGAAAACCTTCAAACTATTCTAATTTGTACACCATCTTTTTTTTTACTATTCTTTAATTTCTATTTTTCCTTATTCCTGTATTTTGAGTTAATGTTAATGAAAACATGCATTTATGCCCGTTTTTGTTTTGTTTTTTTGTCTGTAAACTGAACTAAATTCATGCAAAAATGTTCATCATCAATATTTATCACCATCTTTTAGCAACTAATGTAAGATTTATTAATTACATCTTTAAATGGTTCTGGATCCTGGAGATATACACACATATAGCTACACACACACACACACATATTATATATATATATATATATATATAAAACAACTACACAGGTTAAGTTTAAGAAATTAATTTTAAGGTATTTCTTATATTCCTGCCTTGCATATTAAAGGGTTAATAAAAAATCAAGATTTTTATTTTAGGATTCTGATGATGCATATGCTATTATTGGCAGAATAACCCAAATACAGCTTGTGTAATGTGCTGATATATGAAACTATTGCACACAGCCACACGTTGCACCACTAACTAGACTATGTAAACAGTGCCTTGCATTTAGCAACAAACTGAGCTTGCTCACTGACTGAAATAACTAAAGTGTCACTCTGGTTGTGTTTGTTTAATCAGTGTAAGAGCGCAGTAGATTAAGTTGGTCTGAGCTCAGTTGATCAAATCCTCAACACCCTTCGCCTTCAGGGAAAGCAAAGTAGTTTTATAGCAGCATGTTAAGGGCGTGTTTGATACTAAACAATAGCTAACTTGAGGGACCCTTATTAATGAAGTATTTGGTTTGGTGTCACAGCAGTGTTGGGCTCTCCCTGCGGCATCATAAACAGCACGCCTGCCGCATGTGATCAGTGCGGAAGAGCCACGCCCCCTCAGAGCGCAGCACGTGGACTTTGGCATGGTCTTGCAACTTGGATATCACCAGCTAAACAAGTCAAGTTCAGTTCACCGTCTGCACGATTACGTCGAAGTGGTTACGTTTAGCTGAAAGGTCAGAAAGGAATGGTAACACTTCACAGTAAGGTCTCATTTGTTAACATAATGCATTAACTAACAATAAGCAATATATTTTAACAGCATTTATTAACCTTTTTTAATGTTATTTTAGAGAGCATTAAAGGAATAGTTCACCCTAAAATGAAAAGTCTGTCATCATTTACCTTCCCTCAACTTGTTCCAAACCTGTATGAGTTTCTTTCTTCTGCTGAACACAAAAGACGATATTTTAATGAATGTTGGTAACCAAACAGTTGATGTTCCCCATTGACTTCCATAGTAGGAAAAAAAATACTATGGAAGTCAAAGCAGCCCATCAACTGTTTGGTTAAAGACATTCTTTAAAATATCTTCTTTTGTGTTCAGCAGAAGGAAGAAACTCATACAGGTTTGGAACAAGTTGAGGGAGGGTAAATGATGACAGACTTTTCATTTTAGGGTGAACTATCTCTTTAACTAATTCATAGGCCTAAATGTAGTAGTAAATGCTGAGATTGCTGTATAACATAAGTAGTGTTCATTCTTAGTTCATGTTAATGTAGTTAACTAATGCTAACAAATGAAACGTTATTGTAAAGTGTTAGCAAAGTAAAAATGAATTAAATACATTACATCACATCGCATATCACATGAAATCCAGCCCACCTGTTCGTGGATTAAGAACACGGTATTACTCATAAATTAATAATAAAAGTGAAAAAGTGGGAACAGACTGTCAAAAAAATTTTAATCCATACGCATGCTGAACAATATTTCCAAGTCTTCGGAAACCATGCGATATCGCTTTGTGTGCTAACAAATCAATATATAAAGTTGTCGTTTACTGATAAACTAATCTAATATTCTGCCACAGCGTGTAAATTGTATTCACGCATGCGCAGATTTAAACTTGGCCGCATGAAGGTGCGTCACATCTTCCGAACGCAATAGAGTGCTGCAAGTATGATGTCACTTTGTAGGCCAACCGGCAGTTAGCATCGCACTGGTTCCCTTGACCAAAACCCAATAGGATTTTCCCATAGGCTTTTGGATTATCGCTAAAAACAAGCTCTGTGATCAACACAAATTTATGATACTTGCACGCTTTGTCCATCAAGATAATTATCACAGATGAACATTATTATGAATTTTGAAGCCTAAATGCAGTCGCCAGAAGTAAAAAGCTAAAGGTAGGCTATAAACGGACTACACCACGGTCGCTAGACTTCAACGTCACCATCACTAAGCTTCCGACAACTCTTTCAGTTTTATCTAAAAACATTTTCCCAGAACGTTTCAGTTAGACTAGTTTATAAAAGCACAATTATAAGCATAACAGGGCTGTAAAACCAGACTGAGCTTACCTTTTCGGCGTGATGACGTTTAATCTCCTCGACAGCCTCTGTAGTCCCATTTAGCCACTTGTTAGCAACCGCCTTTTTCAAGACACGATGCGTCAAAAAATCACAAGTGGGATGTCGTAGAATAAAACGTGAAAGTGTCATGAGCTTGTGTTCACCACAGACCTTATTTCAGCCACCAAAAGCCCATTGACTTTGAGACAAGGGAACCAGAAGTACTAAAATGCTAACTCGCTTTGGCGTTTTGGCCTACAAAGTGATGTCATACCTGCACCACTCAATTGGTTCTCAAATAGTTAAGAGTCTTTAAAAATAAAGTGTTGTTTTAAATTATATCACATAGGATATCAGTTTAATAAATCAAATTAAACATTTCTCTTTGTGATTTCAGTTAACTGTCGAGCTAACAGGCTACATTAGCCTGAAAAGTTCCACTTACTTTGGCTCTAAAACACATTTAGACACTCATGCCACATAAAAAATATGAATGTCTTTACATTATATAACATAATATGAAACTAAGTGTCACTAAGCACTTTTCAAGCAAGTCATTTTACAAAAAGACATTTGTAAGTTTTAAAATAATAATACAAGAAGTATTTGGAAACTTTCTTGTGAAATGTTAGTGGAACATGTTCATGGTTAATTCGATGAACTAATATTTTTAGGACACCTGCGTGAACTGACTTATATCTACTATAAATCATTTCAGGACCAGTTGGTTAAGAGTCATTGCTCAAAATGTCCCGGAAATGTGAAGTTAGCTCTGAGAAAAGCTTTAGCATTAAAGTATCATATTGAAGTGTGTCCAACTTGATATAACTTGAATTGCTTACATCAGCAAGAGTTTCATTTTTGCTAGTTAATTTTGAGGCTGCGTTATGATGACAGAATTTTCCTGTCAGAATTCATTTTGAAGAATCGATTATATCTATAAAGGTTCTGTGCATGGGAATTACATGAATAAAGTCAACTTTTTAGTAAACTAATGTGATGTTAAAGTTATATTTTGTGCTTCTACAGAAAGTTTTCTGCTTATCAGAGTATAATTATTGTGATTTCAGCTTCATAACTATCTGTACTATGAATCTTTTTTTTTCAGATTTGATCAGCTGTTTCTGGCATGCCTCTCACAAGGTTTGAGATGGTGTGTTTACACTGACGATGGCCTCTAGCCATGTTATAATCCAGCTTCAAACTGCACGGCAAGATCAGACTTCAAGCAATGGCAAAACATCAAGAGCCCCTACAACATTTGACTGTTTTCAGCCACTTCATTTTCACAATAAGGAATCGACTTTGACATGCTACAGTAGCTTTTCTTTTTTAAATTGTTCATCTCAGGGAGAAGACAATTGCTTGTTGTGCTCTTCTCGACATAATGGCAACAGTTGTTATTTCAGTGGATTCAGAGAGAATAAATAACAGGGATATTACTTGAAAACAAGAGAGTAAAAAGACAGTATAAATGAAGCACATGCAGCCATTAAATAATGTAGAATTGCACAATATAATCTTTATACACAAAATATAAACAATATGTATTTAATATTTTTAAATCTAAAATTTTATATGAACTGCTTTGCTTAAATAATGAGTTTGTGCTTTATCATAAATAAGAATATATAAATAAAAATATTTGAAATGTATATATTATAAATTATATACTATTTTATATTACTTTACATATTAATATATATTTCATTTAAAATCTAACATTCTTTTCATGAACTGCTTTGCCTAAACAACGAGTTTGTGCTTTATAATAAATAAGAATATACACCGATCAGGCATAACATTATGACGGGTGAAGTGAATAACACTGATTATCTCTTCATCGCGGCACCTGTTAGTGGGTGGGATATATTAGGCAGCAAGTGAACATTTTTTGGCCAAATTGTGATGGCTAGACGACTGGGTCATAGCATCTCCAAAACTGCAGCTCTTGTGGGGTGTTCCCGGTCTGCAGTGGTCAGTATCTATCAAAAGTGGTCCAAGGAAGGAACAGTGGTGAACCGGCGACAGGGTCATGAGGCTCATTGATGCACGTGGGGAGCGAAGGCTGGCCCGTGTGGTCCGATCAAACAGACGAGCTACTGTAGCTCAAATTGCTCAAGAAGTTAATGCTGGTTCTGATAGAAAGGTGTCAAAACACACAGTGCATCGGAGGTGGGCAGGTGGACAGTGCTGACCCCTCCCCACCTCCGAAAGCGCCAACAGTGGGCACGTGAGCATCAGAACTGGACCACGGAGCAATAGAAGAAGGTGGTCTGGTCTGATGGATCACGTTTTCTTTTACCTTGGGTCCTGCCATCCATGTGGATGTTACTTTGACACGTATCACCTACCTAAGCATTGTTGCAGACCATGTACACCCGAAACGGTATTCCCTGGTGGCTGTGGCCTCTTTCAGCAGGATAATGCGCCCTGCTACAAAGCAAAAATGGTTCAGGAATGGTTTGAGGAGCACAACAACGAGTTTGAGGTGTTGACTTGGCCTCCAAATTCCCCAGATCTCAATTCAATCGAGCATCTGTGGGATGTGCTGAAGAAACAAGTCCGATCCATGGAGGCCCCACCTCGCAACTTACAGGACTTAAAGGATCTGCTGCTAACATCTTAGCGCCAGATACCACAGCACACCTTCAGCGGTCTAGTGGAGTCGATGCCTTAACAGTTCAAGGCTGTTTTGGCAGCAAAAGGGGGACCAACAAAATATTAGTCATAATGTTATGCCTGATCGGTGTAAGGAAAGTAAAATATGTATATTGAAAATGGCATATAAAATTATAAATTACATATTATTTTGTATATTATTTTATTATCACTTATATTATATTCATTTATAACGATATATATAATTTAAAATCTAACACTCCTTTAATGAACTGCTTTGCCTAAATAATGAGTTTGTGATTTATAATAAATAAGAATATACATATATATATATATATATATATATATATATATGTAAATATATGTAATATGTATATTGAAAATGCCATATAAAATTATTTAAAATGTATATATTATAAATTGTATATTATTTTATATTACTTTACATATTAATTTATATTAATATATATTTAATTTTTTAATGAACTGTTTAATGAACCTAAATAACAAGTTTGTGCTTTATAATAAATATTATATAATACAAAATGTAAATAATGTATATGGAAAATAAAATGATTTAAAACATTATTAATAAATAAGTATTTTATAATAATTATTATTATGGATTACTTTACATATTGATATTAATTTATATTAATATATTATAAATTAACATATGTACTATATAATTTACATAGTATAAAATAATATAGGCTTTTTATATATTTTATACAACATTTTATTATTAATATAAATGTTTTATTATATTAATTTATTATATATTTATTATATATTACACATCTTTGGCCTTTAGACATTATCTGAAGTTCTATATTTTTTTGGCTGGATTTATGGACTATCTGACTCATCATTTTATTATTATTGTCAGTTTTGGCCAGTCATTTGTTATTTAAAAGTAAAAGTCTGCGTTTTAATCAACAAATCATTCTGAATTAGTTCAGCCTGAAGCTTTTGTTGTGCATCTGTCATCAGAATTTTACTATCCTTTTCTTTCTGCTATTATTATTTCCCATTACTAGGCTACTATTATCTAATCTTTGTGTATTTTTCCCCCGAAATCATCTCTATATAGTCTGCTTGGCCTATTGACTTCAGGTCCCTTGATTTAAAAGCGTTTTATGATGTCTGGGTGTTCCTCGCTATGATTGCTTACATGTTTTCTCATTTACTCTTTATAACAAGCCTGTCAGGCAAATAATGTCTCTCATTTCTCCTCATTTTCGAGATGATAGTCAGTTAGGCAGTGATGAAAGATAAATCGCTTCTGTGTTTCTGTGTGTAATTGCACTTTTATGGTAAGAAAAGATGAAAATATGTAGTCTAAATTGAAATAAGTTGATCTTAGGTTTTTTTGGTAACAATTTACAATTTTATATATAATATATATATATTTCTTAGCATTAGTTAACACGAACTAACAATTAAAAAATACTTCTAAAGCTTTAATAATTTTAGTTAATGTTAATCAAAAAATCAAAAGTTATATCCATTAATATTATTAAATGGACCTGAGCTAATATTAACTAATAATGAATAGTTGTATTTTTATTAACTAACATTAACCAAGATTAATGAATACTGTAAAATATATATAATATTGTTCATTGTTAGTCTGTAAAAAAAGTTGCTGCCTTAAATTTTTAAGTATAATCAATTTGCCTGTTTGTCATTTCAACTTTAATTGCATTAAACTGACTTTGTAAAATGAGTTGAATCTTGTATAAAAGTTGAAAATTGCTTAACTTATTTTGATGAGTTAAAGCAATGTAAAAACATACACCGATCAGGCATAACATTATGACCACCTTCCTAATATTGTGTTGGTCCACCTTTTGCTGCCAAAACAGCTCTGACCCATCGAGGCATGGACTCCACTAGACCCCTGAAGGTGTGCTGTGGTATCTGGCACCAAGATCTTAGCAGCAGATCCTTTAAGTCCTGTAAGTTGCGAGGTGGGGCCTCCATGAATCGGACTTGTTTCTTCAGCACATCCCACAGATGCTCAATTGGATTGAGATATGGGGAATTTGGAGGCCAAGTCAACACCTCAAACTCGTTGTTGTGCTCCTCAAACCATTTCTGAACCATTTTTGCTTTGTGGCAGGGCACATTATCCTGCTGAAAGAGGCCACAGCCACCAGGGAATACCGTTTTCATGAAAGGGTGTACATGGTCTGCAACAATGCTTAGGTAGGTGGTACGTGTCAAAGTAACATCCACATGGATGGCAGGACCCAAGGTTTCCCAGCAGAACATTGCCCAAAGCATCACACTGCCTCCGCCGGCTTGCCTTCTTCCCATAGTGCATCCTGGTGCCATGTGTTCCCCATGTGAGTGATGTACACACACCCGGCCATCCACGTGATGTAAAAGAAAACGTGATTCATCAGACCAGGCCACCTTCTTCCATTGCTCCGTGGTTCTGATGCTCACGTGCCCACTGTTAGCGCTTTCGGCGGTGGACAGGGGTCAGCATGGGCACGCTGACTGGTCTGCGGCTATGCAGCCCCATACGCAACAAACATATTGTTTGTGTATTATGACACCTTTCTATCAGAACCAGCATTAACTTCTTGAGCAATTTGAGCTCAAGAACCAGTTCACCACTGTTCCTTCCTTGGACCACTTTTGATAGATACTGACCACTGCAGACCAGGAACACCCTACAAGAGCTGCAGTTTTGGAGATGCTCTGACCCAGTCGTCTAGCCATCACAATTTGGCCCGTGTCAAACTCGCTCAAATCCTTACCCTTGCCCAGTTTTCCTGCTTCTAACACATCAACTTTAAGGACAAAATGTTCACTTGCTGCCTAATATATCCCACCCACTAACAGGTGCCGTGATGAAGAGATAATCAGTGTTATTCACTTCACCTGTCACTGGTCATAATGTTATGCCTGATCGGTGTGTGTTGTTATAACTTATTGATCATATAATTTTTTACAGTGTATAATGCCTTTTTTCAAAGTCTTGATTTTGTAAATTGCACCATTTTACTTCCATAATGTGATACATTTTCTATAACAGGATATTAAATGAAAACTTTTTTATTTTACTTTATTTTATACATCAGGAATTGTTTGGGGGAAAATAAATATTGTTTTGTAAATTCATAAATAATGTATTGAATTTGTAAAATATAATTACATCATAATAGTATATGTATTATATATGTATTATACGTATAGTAATCATGATATTTATTGTTTTTACAAATCACTTTCTCTGGTCTTGTTAAATTAGTAGGATTCGTAAAATGTACTTAAAAAAGTTGCAAGACTGTCGGACAAATCAAAACATGGTAGCACCTTTAAGGTTGTGCAATTTGGGAGGTCTTCAATCCACATCTCCCCCACCTGGATAATTGGCCCTAAATGACTGCATTGGCCCAGTCACATTGATTCCTACCTCTCTTGGTCTTTACTGAATTAGGAGCAGGGAAAAGCGAGTTGTTATGGAACATTGACAAAACAACAACATTACACTTACATCAGCTAAAAACACAAACCGTGTCAGTCAGAGTGGTCATTACAGATCCATCCAGAAGATGGATGTTTTTTCCTTCCATTTGGGGAGATAATCTGCACCTTTGGCTTTTATCTTCAACAGACCGTTTTCATTATCTTACAACAATGTGTATTGATTTTGGAGTAATTATGACTCTCATGAATCTTTTGAATTTGGAAATGTAATTTTGAATGAATTCTCATACTGTTGCGTTGGTGTAGGAGTATGAACTTGTTCTCTCTCATCTCCCCTTTCTCTGAAGATATCAAACATCCTCATTAACTGCCTTCTTGTTAATGAGAGGCATACCAATTACGCACTGTAACGTTTAGATTGTTCGCAGTGATGTGTAAGGAAATGCTGACGTGGGTCAGGTTGTGTATACTGCCTATAGGACAGGTTTTTATGAGTTATCTGACATTGTTTGTTTAGTATCGCATGAAGGGTGCGGTTGTGGTTCTTCAAAGAGTAAATAATGCTGAAATACAGGTCAGATATTGTTATGCTTTGGAAATCTTTATACCTGTGCAGTATACATAGTACACCAAAATAAATATTTACATAAAATGGGCGTTACGTACCGTAACGGAGCCAGGTGATTGAAGAGGCAAATACTTGTCAGCTAACTGAAATAAAATAATTTTAAGTTGAAGTTGTTTATGGACTTTATAGGCCCTGTTTACACCTGGTATTAAGATGCATTTTGATCGATGGGATAACAAGTAGACGAGGGAGACACATTCCCGTTTACACCTGGTGTTTTAATCCGTCTCTTTTGTCCTGATTTTTTCGAGGAGAGGGTCTATGGGTGGGTAAATGTATGGTTTTTTCAGATCTTTTGATCTAATAGACAAAATAAGCTCACGCAATTTACATATTACATACTCCCGGAGACAACGGAAAAACATACGGAGAGCAGCAGCTTTTGTTTCTGCTCTGACAGCTGCAAGACCAGCCGAACACTGTGAGTGTGTGTTAGAAATCAGGAATGGTGAGAGAACATTGTGTTTGGTAAATTTTTTGTCTTTAGCCGACAAAGTTTAAAACCCGTCTGGCTAGCGCACTTCCCATAATGTTTACGCATTAGGTCAGTAGGCAGATAGTAGACGGTCTTTTGTGGCTATTCAAACACATTCGACCACATAAGCGTTTACACTACGAAAGCAATCCGGTCTAATGCGTTTTCGACTACCTCTGAAAGTAGTCAAAAGTGGACAAGCTCAAAATGTTTAGACCCCGTTTACACCTGTATTTAGCGTCCTCCACTTGTGATCCGAACGACCAAAATACATCTTAATATGTGTGGGTCTCTACCACTCCTGGCTCCACCTCAGTCGGTCAGGCTCCTGGCTTCACCCTCCATCAGTTCTGCCATAGGCCCTTGTCCTGATGGCCCTGCTCTGGGTCACTGCCTGGCTCCTCCCTTCATCATCTCCTCCCTGGCTCCTCCGACTCCCATTCCCCCATGGACTCTTCCTCCAGCCCCTCCTCCAAGGCCACTATGGTGTAGTTTTTGTTTACGGTGCCAGGAGTCGCCTACTGGGAGGGGAGAGCAATGTTAGGTTTTCATATGGACTTTTAGTTTGTATCACATTTTCCTTTGTTCTGTTCCTGTTTCCTTAGTTCCACATGAGTGTCCATAGCAACTAATGATTGCTAATGAGAACAAAGGAACACAGGAAACCGGTAACTGAGAGTCTAATATGAAAACGAAACCAAAACAAAGGCAAAACTTATAGTTATATTTTTTATAATGAATAGATTGAGAAATACTAATAAGGTCTAACTTCAAATGAATAAGGGGGAGGGTAGTGAATGACGTCCTGGGTCGATAAAGACCCGAGGTATGTGTTTAATGAATAAAGATGCTTTTTGGGTCCAGGTTACAGCATCTACCAGCAGGAGCTAATGCAGCCTTAAGCTAAACTTGGTTTCAGATGTGGAACAATTTATTACATTTTGATGAATGATTATGAAGACAAAAATTATTTTTCTTTGGAATAACGTGAACTGATGAATTGTGCACAATAAGACCAAGAATGTGTTTTAAGACATGGCCAGTTATGATTTAATGTTGACTTTAAATTAAGCGATTTGGTTTTGAGAGAATCAACAATCAAAAGCCATTTACGGAAGAAACCTCGATTAATTCAAGAACTGTTTATTGTGTCATTCTTTATGTAAAATCCTTCAACCTCCATTTAGAAGCAGAGTTTATACAGACTTCCAAACATTTGGTCCCATCCTCAGCCCGTAAACAAAATAATGAGGAAATATGACTTTGAATTCCTCTCAATCATCCCTCTTTTCTGGAGGTTTACACAAATCCAAACAGTCCAGGGAGGGATTCAGAAAAAGAAGAACTACCAACATTCATTTGCGACATTACACACTTTTTTCCGCAACAAACACAACTGAGTGTAATTCTCCAAAAGTGCCCAGCTTTGTCCTACAGCTTTATGTCTCCACATGCCATTAGCAATAAGTGGACTGACCACAAGAATCTCACCAGCTCAAATACTATAAACTGAAGCAGGAGGGGGGTCACAGAAGAGGTTGTGAAGATCTTGAGATGCCTGTGGTAAGCTTTGCCTTTGAGAAATAAATTAAAAGGGAATTGACTGTAAAACAATGACAAAGCATCTTAATGTTGCCTGAATACAATGGCCTGGCTTGTAAATAAACCAATGTGTGCTTGAGTGATTTGAGCATGAGATCATAATGAGAGGCTACAGGGGGAAATATTACTTCATTTTTAAAAACAACAGCCATCTCTAGTTTGTTGTTAGCATGTTAGCATATTGTTAGCACACAAATTTACCAGCGTCAGTTGCATCACTTCACTGCCATTCACAAATCCTCTCCTGTGGCCTCATGGGATAGTAAAGTGTCCATTGTATGCACATTTAAGAATCTCGCCGGAAGTAGTAGATCATCCGGTAACTTTTTGCCTACTTTTTAAGAATACTGTGAATTCGGACATATTACTTTTGTCACATACCATTTTTCACGTACTATCCTGATCCTATTTCAGATACAGCCGCTGTTTTTTCCACTTCGAATCTAACGTGGTTATGGTAAGCGCCATGACATTTCCGAAATGCTCAAAACGGTTGACCAATCACAACACACTGGTCCAGCCGACCAATCAGAGCATTTTGTGCTTTTCAGAAGGAGGGGCTTCATGGAACTAGTGTTACTGACAGACTGGGAAGAGAGGTGCTGCAACAATGTCAAATATGTGAAAAATATGGTGTTTTTTGAACATTCAAGCATGAAAACACCCCTATAGAACACCCCCAAAACAAAATCAAAACTTTTGCTGAATTCGGAACCGCGTACTAGCATACTACTTGTACTATTTTTTACCATATCATTATAAGGCAGAAATACTAAGAGTAGTATGCTAGTACACTAAAAAAAAAGTTGCTGCCATAAATGTTTAAGTACAATCAACGTGGATGTTTAATTTCAACTTACATTACATTAACCTGACTTAACAAATGAGTAGAATCTTGTAAAAAAAAAAAAAAAGAAAGTTAAAAATTGCTTAACTTATTTAAGAATTAAAGCAATGTAAAAAAAAAAAAAAAAAAAATGTTGTCATAACTTATTGATCATATTTTTTTTGTTTTTTTTTGTTTATGCGGTTCCGAATTCAGCATTTGTAAAAGGGCATGGCCTTTATAATAAATAATCATTTTACTTTGTATGAATGTTTTTGTCTTTGGGAAAATAAATATTTTTTAATGAATATTAAATGAAAATTTAAGGGTTGAACCAAACCATAAAAAATTTACGAAAAACAAATTTGGCTGTAACAAATTAAAGTTTTTGTTTTGTTTTTGGTCTAAAACATTTTTTTTTTTTCATTGTAGTTTGTCCAGGTGGATGTCTTGCTGCATAATAAAAATCCTTACAGCGTACAAACATTAAGCTTTCATCAGCGCATTGTTTACATGGGTATTTTACGCTTATGATTGATTTTATTAGAGGTTTTACTTTGTTCGCATTGTCAAACGCACCTTCAAGTTCTCGTCTCAAAGACTAAGAGTGTTTCAGACCCATAAATTAAACACTGATACAAATGAATCAAGTGAAACGAGTGCTGTTGAATTATTTCGTCACCATATGAAATAATAATCTGACCGGCAGACCTGGTCGGCTTGAGCCACACTCTTTGTTAGCGGTGGAAAAATAAACACGTTTCGAGTCTCGAGGCTGGTTGAGAACCTGATGAGGAGTGAGAAAAGAAAGCGGAATCACAGCCTGTCATGTTTATGCATTTACGTGGGGATAATTAGTCCGTGGGGCGACATTTCCCGGCACAAAAATGCAGAGGGGGATGATCCACGAGGGATAATGTGGGAACATCTACAGACCAGTTTTAAATGTCAGCGTGTGTGCGTTTGTATGTGTTGGAGTGTAAGATAAAGCACCGATACAAACCGACGACGAGTATTTGACCTACACGTGTGTCACCACAGAACTCAAACATCATGTAGAGTCACGTTAGAACAACAAACAAGACACTTTGAAGAAGACATCGCAGTTTGTGATTGCTTTTCATGGCCTAAATGTCGCAACCGTGATTTAAAATTTTTTCCATGGAAAATAGACAGGCTGACCCTTTCACCTGCAACGACTTCCTCTCCAAACCAACGGACAATCCCAATGGATCCAAGATTCATATGTTGAAAGGACGTTCAGTGTAATAGAGTGTGCGAGACTTATAAACGGCCCATTCCGAACTTTCCACAGGGAAAAGTCCTCAAGATGAGGCCCGCTTCCTCTTTGCCCCCATTCAAGTTGCACACCGACCCCTTGACCTCCCACCATCCTGGCCTTTGGCCTCCCACGTCCCGCGCTTTGCAAATTCAATGCCGTGAAGCGCCGCCGAGGAAAGTAGAGCAAAGGAGATGGAAAGACAGCGCAAGGTAGAAAAAGAGAGCAGAGGGAAAACTCTCCTTTCTTACATCACCGATCATATCCCGCCATCGGCCCACCGCCACCCTTCCCATCAGCCCCCACCCCTGTGTTTAAATCCAAGAAGAGGCAAGGACGAGTCTGATACACTAGCGCTTTCATTTTTTGAGTGATGATGAATTGCTGCCGCCGTGCTAGACCGGAGCAGGGGAAGGATGCGGCGGGATGCCGGGCGGGAGACACTCCATGCCTGCCTGTGTTTAAAAATGATTGATTAATCTGACACCGGCGCAGGAGTGCAGAGCCGCTCTATTTTTCTCCCTCATTATGTAAGACAATATTTCAAATCAAGAGAGCACTTGAAGAGGACAGCGCAGGCCCCCAGACAGGACACCCTTCAGATAAAGTTTACAGCCAAAATATGAAAGAATATGTCTATATGGGCGTTTTCAGTTAGGCTTTTGGCATAACAAAAACTGCAGACTGATCGGTTATGTGTTTAAAAAGGTCTTTTCATTCTTGATATATGCTTCGATGTGACCACACATGGAAATGTACAGAGTTTAATTTTCTTGGACTTGAACTATTCTATTATTTATTCTAAAATAAATGAAAAGACAAGCTATTTTTGCTCAGGTTCCAAGGGAGAATGATTTCGGTTCAAAATAAATAACTTTTTTTCCCTCTCTAACCAGTGCTCTAAAAAAGAAGGGGGAAAAATAAATTAGTGGTTAAATACAATATTAAAACAGTGTCTTTATTATTATTATTATTATTATTATTATTATTAATAAATTGATTATATATTTGGTGAATATGTCAAAATCACAATACCAAGCTCTATTGCTATGACATATTTAGATGCAGATTCATATTAAATTATAATTAAAAAAGTAATTATGACAAATATCTATACAGTAAATACTGTATATGTAATGTGAGGTCCAAACCTCTGGGACTATAGTGAGAATATGACTTAAAAATATAATTTAAACTTGTAAATAACCAGAACGTTTGAGGATTTTGAAGAAACGTCATTATGTAAAATTACTAAAAATATTGATAGCACTTTACAATAAGGTCTCATTTGTTAACATTAGTTATTACATTGACTAACATAAGCTAACAATGAGCAATATATTTTTACAGCATTTATTAACCTTCGTTAATGTTAGTTAATAAAAATGTTCATTTTCATTTTAGTTTGCAGTGCATTTACTAACCTTAATAAATACAACTTTTGATCTCAGAAATTGTAACTCTTGACATTAACTAAGATTAATAAATGCTAATGCAAAGTAGTGTTCATTCTTAGTTCCAATTAACTAATGTAGTTTACTAATGTTAACAAATGAAACCTTATAAAGTCTTACCATGATATTTAAACTTTTGGCACTACTTTTTATCGAAAGTATTGCGTTACGTTACTTTGCGTTAATTTTTCTTTGCTAGGCTAGACTGGGCTTGCTTGTTTATTTTTTAAACAACAAAATAAAAGTTCTATTTTTGGCAAATGTAAAGGCCTTTTCACACCAAAAGTGAAATGAATAAGCCTGAAGCCGAAAGTATACTTCGTTTTTTACGCGCATGCGAGCGTATGCGCACAGTCAAACGCACAGCCGTGCAAAGTATACTTCTTTTAACTACACAGGCGTTCGACACATGCGCAGTTTTGAGCAATCTCTCGCCACGAGTTACAACCCATGTAAATACTGCAAAAACATTAAATGCACATGTGCAACCTGCGTGTACAATTTACGAGTGGTTACAAAAATTTGGCGGTGTGCGTTCAGTACCCATTCTTCTAATGACGAAATTCGCGTTGCGCACTGTAAGCTGACCCTCATGTATGCGTAAAAAGTGAAGTATACTTTGGCCTTCAGGCTGAAGGAAATGTAAAACTACTCCTGTACAGTAGAGGGCGCAGCTCAAACAAACCTTTCAGCTGTTCTGCCATTCTAGATAAATTGGACAAAGTAGAAGAAAGATTGGGTGCTCCCTAGTTCAGTAGTCAGGGCACTGATCAGGGAGTCGGCCATTTTAAGGGCTGTCTCAATCGCAGAATCCTTCCAGTGCACTGAAACATTCGCTCCCTAAAAAGTACCACAATACACCACAAAACCCAGGGTGCTTCGATGCTCACTATGTTCCCTTAACGGAAGCTCTGAAGCTCGAAACTTAAATCACGTGAGTCAACTCACTACACATAACAACATGTGATATATGTTTTTAAAAATAGAAAACATTATTTTATTATATTTCAGGATAAACATACATTCTTAGACAGGTAAATGAACACAAACTAGCTAACATTTATAATTTATTTACGGCTGAAATGTTGCACGTATATATAACAAGCAAAGTATTTATCATAATAACATTACAAGTAATGTCAGAAAGATATCAGCTCTGCTGTTGTTCATAAATACCAGTAATGATGTTGTTCAATGAGGACGTTGTCACGTCGCTGTAAATAGAGTCATCAGTGTCCCAATGTGTAGTGAGCCAACGTACTTTACCGTCCTTACCAGTGCCCGAATTCGTGTACACGATATACTGATTCACGAGCTCGGGAGCTAGGGAACTGAATGAGACGCACCCTTTAACACTCTTACTTCAGCAATAAAAACTAAAAAATGAAATACAAATGTGATGTTTGTCTATGTGATGAATGTGATTCATCGAAAGTCAGCAGCAAAGACACTGGTTAATAAAGTGAGATTAAATACATGAAGTATACTTGTATTCTTTAACATATTTAGGTAACACTTTACAATAAGGTTTCATTAGTTAACATTAGTTAACTACATTAGTTAACATGAACTGCACTTATAAAGCATTTATTTGTCTTTGTTAATGTTAATTTCAACATTTACTAATACATTATTAAAATCTTGTTAGCATTAGTTAATGCACTGTGAACTAACATGAACAAACCATGAACAGCTGTATTTTTATTAACTAACGTTAACAAAGATTAACAAATACAGTATCAAATGTACTGCTCATGGTTAGTTCATGTTAGTTAATACATTAACTAATGTTAACTAATGAAACCTTATTGTAAAGTGTTACCGCTGTGCCTGCTCACATTTAGTCTAGAACTACAATAACCATCATGTTCACACAGCGCACACACGTATCTCAGATATTTTGTTGTATGTTTAAAAGTAATGTGTTACTTTACTTGTTACTTGAAAAAGTAATCCGATTACGTAACTCACGTTACTTGTAATGCGTTCCCCAACGCTATATATACAGTGGGGAGAACAAGTATTTGATACACTGCCGATTTTGCAGGTTTTCCTACTTACAAAGCATGTAGAGGTCTGTAATTTTTATCATAGGTACACTTCAACTGGGAGAGACGGAATCTAAAACAAAAATCCATAAAATCACATTGTATGATTTTTAAATAATTAATTTGCATTTTATTGCATGACATAAGTATTTGATCACCTACCAACCAGTAAGAATTCCGGCTCTCACAGACCTGTTAGTTTTTCTTTAAGAAGCCCTCCTGTTCTCCACTCATTACCTGTATTAACTGCACCTGTTTGAACTCGTTACCTGTATAAAAGACACCTGTCCACACACTCAATCAAACAGACTCCAACCTCTCCACAATGGCCAAGACCAGAGAGCTGTGTAAGGACATCAGGGATAAAATTGTAGACCTGCACAAGGCTGGGATGGGCTACAGGACAATAGGCAAGCAGCTTGGTGAGAAGGGAACAACTGTTGGCGCAATTATTAGAAAATGGAAGAAGTTCAAGATGACGGTCAATCTCCCTCGGTCTGGGGCACCATGCAAGATCTCACCTCGTGGGGCATCAATGATCATGAGGAAGGTGAGGGATCAGCCCAGAACTACACGGCAGGACCTGGTCAATGACCTGAAGAGAGCTGGGACCACAGTCTCAAAGAAAACCATTAGTAACACACTACGCCGTCATGGATTAAAATCCTGCAGCGCACGCAAGGTCCCCCTGCTCAAGCCAGCGCATGTCCAGGCCCGTCTGAAGTTTGCCAATGACCATCTGGATGATCCAGAGGAGGAATGGGAGAAGGTCATGTGGTCTGATGAGACAAAAATAGAGCTTTTTGGTCTAAACTCCACTCGCCGTGTTTGGAGGAAGAAGAAGGATGAGTACAACCCCAAGAACACCATCCCAATCGTGAAGCATGGAGGTGGAAACATCATTCTTTGGGGATGCTTTTCTGCAAAGGGGACAGGACGACTGCACCGTATTGAGGGGAGGATGGATGGGGCCATGTATCACGAGATCTTGGCCAACAACCTCCTTCCCTCTGTAAGAGCATTGAAGATGGGTCGTGGCTGGGTATTCCAGCATGACAACGACCCGAAACACACAGCCAGGGCAACTAAGGAGTGGCTCCGTAAGAAGCATCTCAAGGTCCTGGAGTGGCCTAGCCAGTCTCCAGACCTGAACCCAATAGAAAATCTTTGGAGGGAGCTGAAAGTCCGTATTGCCCAGCGACAGCCCCAAAACCTGAAGGATCTGGAGAAGGTCTGTATGGAGGAGTGGGCCAAAATCCCTGCTGCAGTGTGTGCAAACCTGGTCAAGAACTACAGGAAACGTATGATCTCTGTAATTGCAAACAAAGGTTTCTGTACCAAATATTAAGTTCTGCTTTTCTGATGTATCAAATACTTATGTCATGCAATAAAATGCAAATGAATTACTTAAAAATCATACAATGTGATTTTCTGGATTTTTGTTTTAGATTCCGTCACTCACAGTTGAAGAGTACCTATGATAAAAATTACAGACCTCTACATGCTTTGTAAGTGGGCAAACCTGCAAAATCGGCAGTGTATCAAATACTTGTTCTCCCCACTGTATATATATATATATATATATACATGATCCTTCTTTATTTCATCAGTAACTGCCAGTACTGCCTTATTTTTTTAATTAAAAGTTGTTCTTGTGTTTTTACAGCACAGAAACGGTGCGGCTGATGCGGAGAGCAGAGCAGAAACACAGAGAGCCTCCACTGTGTGTAAAACTCTGATCTGACGCAGACATCAAACTGAGAGATGGAGTGACACGTTTGTGGTAGTTCAAAGTAATGACTGATGTGCAGCATGGCAGACAGACGTCTGACACCAACACACACACAAACAGAAGGGCTCCTGGGCAAAGCGAGAGCCTTTCACTCAGGAACATTAATCCAATGCTCTCAATGCTTTCTACATTGTTCCAGACCAAAATCATATGTATAATGTTATTTGACTGAGCCTGTGCGAATAATATACATTTAAAAATGAAGAAGCAAGGCAATGTGAGTCCACTTATGGTGTCTCTGTGGTGTAACCAGGCAATGCTACCAAACAGCACCATCTAGCAGCTCTGAGAGGCCTAAAAGTGTCAAAATCTCCTAGTACTGCTAGAACATTTGAATAAATTGTTTGGCTGAAAAAGACTAACAACATTTTTATGATATTTATTCAAATAATATTTAATTAGGAAACTGCCCATGTACCATGATAATCTAAAGCTCAATAAAAATGATTTATGCAAGCCAACATGGTCGGTCATGGGTTTGATTCCCAGGGAATATATGAACTGATAAAATGTATACTTTGAATGCAATGTCAGGTTAAAAGGTTAATGTCGGCCACGAAACACCAACCGCTGTAGAGTCAATGACAAATAAAGATGTCCAAGATGATGAATCAGAAAAATCAAATGTTTTGAATGGAAGTTTAGAAGAAAAGAATCAAAAGTTAAAAGTTATATAGTGTATATACACACATGGCTAGATTTAAGAGTACACATCTTTATATTTTTTAAATGTATATCATTATTTTGATGACAAAAAGGAAAAAATTATTCAAGTAGAAAGTAATATTTAACACTCATGGCTAAATTCAACTTTTTTTTTTTTTTCCAAAAACTTTTTTACAGCATATTTTGAAAATATTTTATTATTATTTTGACCACAAAAAAATTAAATTTAAAGCAAGTAAAATGTAATCTTACTACAATGGCTAGATTTAAGAATATACATCCTTATATTTATTCTTTTAAAAAACTAAAAAAAATAAAACATGTTTTTTCAAATAATTATTTAATTTAATTTTATTATTATTATGATGACAAAAAGGAAAAAATTCAAGTAGAAAGTAATATTTAACACTCATGGCTAGATTGAAGAATACACATTTGTTTTCAAAAACTATTTTACAGTATGTTTTGAAACATTGAAACACATTTTCGAGGCAAAAAATTATTATTTTATTATTATTTTGATTACAAAAATGAAAAATTAAAGTAAAATATAATCTTTATACAATCATAGATTTAAGAATACACATCTTTATAGTTTTTTTCCCCAAAAAAACAGAAATTCCGGGAAAACAAATGTTTAAAAAAAAAATGGAAAAAATATAGGGAGAAAAAAAATACATATTTTTTTGAAACATTGAAATATTTTTCAAGGTAAAAAGTCAAGTTTATCAAGTAGGTTTTTTGCAGTTATACCATTGACATTTGTACGGAGCCCCTAAAGGGACATGAGGAAACTAAACATTTTTTAAATGCTTTTGCAATCGTTTTGCGTTCCCCCAAGAAACATGCCATAAAAATTGTCTTTAAATTACCGGTATCTGACATGTTTAAACGAATACATGGTTCAACCCATCCATCCAAATAAATAAATAAATAAATACATTCTGGTTTTGTAAAGAAATTCATTTATATTTTCAACAGTTAGGTCTGTATGCATTAGCACAAGCTTTTAGGATTAATTAAAAAATGAATTCAAGCATGTCCAAACTTTTAACCGGTGGGGTATTTTTGAATAAATTAATTGATCCCAAATATAGAGTGCACCAGTTTGACTAAAGCCACACATCTCTTGGCAATGTTATGCAATTATTAGAATATGGCCTGAGCACGAGAACTATCGCATGTATCGGACGTGTCGTTGTGTTGTTTTCAGATCTGTTGCACTCGTGCCTCTCAAAGTGTCCAGAGTCAGAATTGAATCATGGGAAGTGTGTAGAGTTCAAATGACTGGGGAGACTTGCGGCGCTCAAAATCAGGAGGTGAAAAATGGCGTGGTTATTTGTACCTGACAGAAGTTAAGAGCCTCTCCCCGCGGCCCAGTCGCTCCCTGCTGACCGCGAGCCTGCCTTCTCCTCTAGCTGCAACTCACCTTGCGAGACACACACACACACACACACTCTCGCACAGCATCCCAAAAGGTGTGTAAGATGGCCTACTATCAGCGGCGTGCTCTGCAAATACTAGGCCAGAGGTGTGCGGGTCTTGGAAAGGTCGAGGGATGTGCATGTATTTGTGTGGGGGGAGACGAGTGTTTGTTGTGTTTTGTTTGTGTGTGTATGTTGGTGGAATTTCATATTAATCTCAGGGAATGACTGAATGGAGCCACTGATGACACTAAGGGAACATCTCCTCACTGGTTTAGCATGTAGTTTTTGAGTACAATCAACAAAACAGGTCAGGAATAGGCTAATGTAAAGTCAACGTGGATTAAAAATATATCAGAATGACTTTAATAAGGTTAGAATAAACATCATAAGACTTTTATTTTGATAGAATTTCAAGGGTTGCAAAGGATTATCTTTGGTTTAGGGACCTTAAAGTCTACATAAAATCAAAATGTACTCTATTAACTTTCTTAATACATATTAAGGGTCCTGCCCTTCATATTTTCCCTCTGAATATCCTGTTGTACTCTGACATATGCCACATTACAAACTATAATTGTTTGTAAGTACACTTTCATGTTCACTTTCATACTAAGGATCCAATTTCTAACTAATATTTAAACCAAACTGAAATGAATATCCATATAATAATCTATAAACATCTATATTATATTATCTGCATAATTTTGAACGGTTGTTGAAAATGTGAAAATCAGAGATCTGGCCAGAATTATGTAAAGGTGAATCATGATGGTGATGGAAGATGAAAACATCAAAGAAATGCATTAAAGACTGCATTAAATTAATATTTAATGAACATTTAAGGCATAAATATTAATAAAGAATACATATTTAAATGTGTGTGTATATATATATATATATATATATACACTCACCTAAAGGATTATTAGGAACACCATACTAATACTGTGTTTGACCCCCTTTCGCCTTCAGAACTGCCTTAATTCTACGTGGCATTGATTCAACAAGGTGCTGAAAGAATTCTTTAGAAATGTTGGCCCATATTGATAGGATAGCATCTTGCAGTTGATGGAGATTTGTGGGATGCACATCCAGGGCACGAAGCTCCCGTTCCACCACATCCCAAAGATGCTCTATTGGGTTGAGATCTGGTGACTGTGGGGGCCATTTTAGTACAGTGAACTCATTGTCATGTTCAAGAAACCAATTTGAAATGATTCGAGCTTTGTGACATGGTGCATTATCCTGCTGGAAGTAGCCATCAGAGGATGGGTACATGGTGGTCATAAAGGGATGGACATGGTCAGAAACAATGCTCAGGTAGGCCGTGGCATTTAAACGATGCCCAATTGGCACTAAGGGGCCTAAAGTGTGCCAAGAAAACATCCCCCACACCATTACACCACCACCACCAGCCTGCACAGTGGTAACAAGGCATGATGGATCCATGTTCTCATTCTGTTTACGCCAAATTCTGACTCTACCATCTGAATGTCTCAACAGAAATCGAGACTCATCAGACCAGGCAACATTTTTCCAGTCTTCAACTGTCCAATTTCGGTGAGCTTGTGCAAATTGTAGCCTCTTTTTCCTATTTGTAGTGGAGATGAGTGGTACCCGGTGGGGTCTTCTGCTGTTGTAGCCCATCCGCCTCAAGGTTGTGCGTGTTGTGGCTTCACAAATGCTTTGCTGCATACCTCGGTTGTAACGAGTGGTTATTTCAGTCAAAGTTGCTCTTCTATCAGCTTGAATCAGTCGGCCCATTCTCCTCTGACCTCTAGCATCAACAAGGCATTTTCGCCCACAGGACTGCCGCATACTGGATGTTTTTCCCTTTTCACACCATTCTTTGTAAACTCTAGAAATGGTTGTGCGTGAAAATCCCAGTAACTGAGCAGATTGTGAAATACTCAGACCGGCCCGTCTGGCACCAACAATCATGCCACGCTCAAAATTGCTTAAATCACCTTTCTTTCCCATTCTGACATTCAGTTTGGAGTTCAGGAGATTGTCTTGACCAGGACCACACCCCTAAATGCATTGAAGCAACTGCCATGTGATTGGTTGATTAGATAATTGCATTAATGAGAAATTGAACAGGTGTTCCTAATAATCCTTTAGGTGAGTGTATATAAGATTATCTGCAAGAGTTTCATATGCAGATTTAATCTCAGAATGCAAATGTGAATCAGGAAACTTTATACTAAATTTAGGTTCAATATAAACTCCTGGAAAATTCAATATATGAGGTTTATTGACATTATGGTCAAAATTATGCCAAGTTGAATCACGAAAACTCTTACATAAGATTTACAGGTGAAGTTTTGGTGTAGTTTCTGCAACGCTTGTGACACCAAACGAAAAAAAAAGACTGTTTAAACCAAACAGGTTTACCTAAACACACCCCCTGTCTGCCATTGGTCAAACAAATGGAAAGCCCCGCCCCAAATATGCACCATTGGTTAAGCCAATGTTGCTAGACTGATCACAAATCCCAAACATATAGAAAAATGATTTGATATCGCCACAGAGACAGAGTTTACATTTGGGATAGAAGAAAATATTATTATTTATCATATAATGTATTAGTGGCTACTGTACTTTATGTTATTAGTATTTAAATTATTAGTAAAATACATTGGGAAAATGACTTCACCTCTACCATGAATATAAGATAATCATAATTTTTATAGTTTCAAGATTCATTGACGAACGATGATCAAGATTTAATGCAAAAAATACACAGGCCTCTTAAATATAAAACAATTTTGTATTTTATTAATTAAAATGACATTAATAAAATCGAATATTATATTTATTTAAAACACATAGGCTAAAGTTTTATGCTGATCCGCCCACCTAGCTAACAGGGAATGTTCTCAGAACTTTAGCTAACATTCTGGCAAGGTTCTCTCGAAGCTGTGAACAAATGTTCTTCCAGTAACGTTAATAGAATATTCTGTCAAAGTTATCTGGTCTTTTATAATATTTTCAAAACCTTAGCACAAAAACATTATCTATACATTCATGGAGCTTTTTTTTAAATGAAATGTTTTAGTTGAATGTTCATCTAACATTTTTTCAAATGTTACTACTTGTTTCAGAACATTCAGAGAACATTTAAAAGTAACAATCCCTTAATGCTTGCATCTTGGATTTAGAATGTGGCATCTACATATACATATCTATGGTAAAAACCGTTTAAAAAACTTACGTTCAGTGAACATTCAGAAATAACGTTTTCATAACTTAATGGGAACGTTAGCAAAACATTCTTAGAACATATTTTTGTTAGCTGGACAGGGTCCACAAACGAAATGCACAACCAAACTGTCAGCAAAGAATATATCCAGAAGGCTTGAACCTACGGAGCCCCTAAAGGGACATGGTGAAGGAAAAAAATATGAGAAGGAAATTAATGAAAATGTTCTTTCGCTCGCAAAGAGCTTAAAAGCTTTCGCGAGAGAATGGCAAGTTTTGTGAACGAACACAAAGTTTCTTGGGGGAACACAAAGGTTTTGTGAACAAATGCAAAGTTTCTCAGGGGAATGCAAAGGTTTCGCAAACAAACGCAAAGTTTTTGCAAACAAATGCAAAGGTTTTGCAAACGAAAGTAAAGTTTCTCGGGGGAACACAAAGGTTTCGCAAACGAATGTAAAGTTTCTCTGGGGAATGCAAAAGGTTTTGTGAACAAACAAAACGTTTCTTGGGGGAACGCAAAGGTTTTGCAAACAAACGCAAAGTTTCTCAGAACGAAAGCAAAGTTTCTCGGGGGGAACACAAAGGTTTTGCGAGCGAACAAAGAGTTTCTTGGGAGAACGCAAAGGTTTTGTGAACGAACAAAAAGTTTCTTGGGGGAATGAAAAGGTTTTGTGAACAAATGCAAAGTTTTTTCGGGGGAACACAAAAGGTTTTCAAATGAACGCAAAGGTTTTGCAAATGATCGCAAAGTCTCTCGGGGGAACGCAAAGGTTTCGCAAACAAACGCAAAGTTTCTCAGTGGAAAGCAAAAGGTTTTGCAAATGAAGGCAAAGTTTCTCGGGGGAACGCAAAGGTTTTGTGAGTGAATGCAAAGTTTCTCAGGGGAACACAAAGGTTTCGCAAACAAATGTAAAGTTTCTCAGGGGAACACAAAGGTTTCGCAAACAAATGTAAAGTTTCTTGGGGGAACGCAAAAGGTTTTGCAAACGAACGCAAAGTTTCTCGGGGGGAGCGCAAAGGTTTTGCGAGTGAACGCAAAGTTTCTCGGGGGAACAAAGGTTTTGCAAGCAAATGCAAAATTCCCTTTCAAGGGAACTCCCGCTGCGTCATTGCTGTGGGAACGCCTCTGCGTGATTGCATCGTAAAGCACGTATTGAAGCAAACCAATGGAGTTGCGGAACGTCATAGACGGGTGACGTCATCAACCAGGAAACTATAAAGCACACCTGCACCAAACACAGTTAGCTTCTGTGTCTTCAGCAAGCACTCTGTGTGAATCATTGTCTGTCAAAACTTGGTGTTTTTGTTCGTCTTTAGTTTGAGCTAGGCAGGAGTTTTTCACCACACACACACAAAAAAAAAAGACAAAGTGTGACATTATGGCGAGCGAACAGCAGTTCAGAAAGTGTGTTCATCCCTGCCCTCGTTTCATTACGGGTGGGGATACACATTTGATGTTGTTTGTATGGGAGTGCAGCATGCTCAGGCAGCTCTCGAGGGAGTTGCCTGTGAGCATTGTGATCTCATGCCTATGAGAACGCTGCGCTCCCACCAAGAGCTCTTCGAGGAGAGCGCTTCGGCTCGCGTTCCCCGTGGCTCGGGTCCCGCTTCTGTCGAGGCAGAGCGGAGGCAGAGCGGCTCCAGTTGTGGGGTTTGCAGATGGATCTAACAGAGGAGTTAGAGACGGGCGCTGCCTGATCTCTGCCTTCACCTGTCAGATCCAGTGCCTCTATCCAGGGTTCGGAAGCCCGCGCAGCGGTTTCTTCCGCCCCGGTTGAGGCACCGGTGCTGCAACTATCCAGTTCCGAGGAATTAGTTGTTGTTAGTATCACCACAGGGGAAATGGAAGACTCGCCACTTCATTCCCCAGCCAGTGAGGAGCTGATGGAGGTGTTGAGTCATGCTGTGGCCAAGTTTAGATTGGCCACAAGAGAGACAGGAGCGTTCATTAAAAAGAAGCAAGTTAGATGAACGTTTCCTGCCTGCCCGCACGGCTCAGCCTCCATGTCGGAGCCTGCCGTTCTTTCCTGACCTCCACACCGAGGTGTCGAGGTCGTGGAAAAGACCGGTTTCATCCAGAATTTTCAGCTCGCAAACATCTACCTATCGTCACGATAGATCTGAAAGATGCATACTTCCATGCATCCATCCTTCCACAGCACAGGAAGTTCCTGAGGTTCGCTTTCGGGGGAGAAGCATACCAATATCGAGTACTTCCTTTCGGTCTAGCTCTGTCACCCCGCACTTTCACGAAATGTGTGGATGCGGCTCTGGTTCCTTTGCGTATGCAGGGTATCCGCATTCTCAGTTATATAGACGACTGGCTGATTCTAGCACAGTCGGCACAAATGGCAGTTCAACATTGAGATGTTGTTCTCGCGCACATGAGAAAGTTGGGGCTGAGGTTAAACACAAAGAAAAGTGTGCTTTCTCCAGCACAGAGGACCACTTATCTGGGCGTGAGTTGGAATTCGATAAACATGCAGGCTCATCTATCACCACCTCACATTGTGTCGATTATCTCAGCAGTAAAAGGGGTGAAGCTAGACCAGTCACTCACTGTCAAGCAGATTGTTAGGTCTGATGGCAGCAGCATCCAACGTGATACATTGCGGCTTGCTGTACATGAGACCGTTGCAGTGGTGACTCAAAGCCAAGGGTTTTTCCCAGAGGGGAAATCCTTTTCGCATGATCAGGGTCATGCGGCAATGCCTTCGTGCCCTAGTTATGTGGAAGGAGCCTTGGTTTCTGTCCCAAGGGCCTGTGTTGGGAGCTCCATGTCGTCGCGTCATGCTAACAACGGATGCTTCTCTCACAGGTTGGGGGGCTATCATGAGTGGTCGCTTGGCTCGAGGTCTGTGGCAGGACCATCATCTATCCTGGCACATAAATTGTTTGGAGATGTTGGCGGTGTTTCTAGCTCTGAAGCACTTCCTTCCAGACCTCAGGGGCCATCATGTGCTTGTTCGGTCAGACAACACATCGGTGGTCTCGTATATAAACCATCAGGGGGGCCTGAGATCGCGCCCGTTATTCAAGCTGGCTCGCCAGATCCTTCTGTGGGCCCAAGGGAAACTGCTTTCTATCAGGGCAGTTTATATCCTGGGGTATCGGAATGTGGAAGCAGACATCCTGTCGAGACAGGGGCCAAGGCCCAGGGAATGGAGACTCCACCCCGAGGTGGTGGAGCTCCTGTGGGAGAATTTCGGCAGAGCAGAAGTAGATCTGTTTGCATCATCAGAAACGTCTCACTGTCGTCTGTGGTTCTCCCTATCTCATCCAGCTCCTCTGGGACTGGACGCCATGCTACAGGAGTGGCCGAGGCTGCCCCTGTATGCATTTCCCCCGATTGCTCTGCTTCCGGGAGTTCTAGAGAGAGTTCACCGGGACGGGGCCCGTCTGTTGCTAGTAGCCCCGTACTGGCCGGCCCAAGTATGGTTCTCGGATGTAGTGTCTCTCCTCGACAGCTCTCCGATGGAGTTTCCGATCAGGAGGGACCTACTCTCTCAGGTGAGGGGGTCTATTTTGTACCCTCATCCCGAGATGTGGAAACTGTGGGCTTGGCTTCTGAGGAGGCCCAGCTCATAAGTACTGGTCTCTCAACTGAGGTTGTGGAGACCATTCTACAATCTAGAGCTCCCTCCACGAGGAAACTTTATGCCCTGAAGTGGAGATTATTCACTTCATGGTGCGAGAATCACTAGTTGGACCCAGTTAACTGCCCAGTGGGTGCAGTGCTGGACTTCCTGCTGGAAAGATTCTCCGCAGGGTTAGCCCCCTCCACAATAAAGGTGTATGTGGCGGCCTTAGCTGCTTACCACACTCCTTTGAGTGGGGTATCTTTGGGGCGACACCCATTAATCCCACGTTTCCTTCGTGGACCTTTGAGGTTAAGACCTGTGGTACTAGGGTGCCGGCCTGGGATTTGGCCGTTGTATTACGAGGTCTTTCTGAGGCTCCCTTTGAGCCGATTGAAGAAGTTCCTGAGAATTTTCTCACTTTAAAGACTATCTTTCTGCTGGCTATTACGTCTCTCAAGAGAATAGGAGACATTCAAGCCCTTTCGGTGGCACCCTCGTGCTTGGAATTTGCGCCCGGCATGGTTAAGGCCTTCCTACATCCTAGGCCGGGCTATATTCCTAAGGTTCCTACTAATATTGTAAGACCAGTTATACTGCAGGCCTTTTGTCCTTCTCCCTTCCGGACGTCAGACCAGGAAAAGCTTAATCTTATGTCCACAGAGCTGCCCTGTGGAGAAAAGCTGAAAAACTGTTTGTGTGTTTCGGGTCACCTAGAAAGGGGTGCCCGGCATCTAAGCAGAGAATGAGCAAGTGGGTGGTTGAGGCCATTTCACTTGCTTATGAGGTGGCCGGTCAGCCTTCACCTTTGGCTGTACGGGCCCACTCTACTAGGAGTATGGCTGCTTCAAAAGCTTTATTGTCAGGGGTTTCCCTACAGGAAGTGTGTGATGCGGCAGGTTGGTCCTCGCTGCGCACGTTTGTGAGGTTTTATGAACTTGACCTTAGCTCTACACCGGGGGCACAGGTGCTCGCTTCCTAGTGCACAATGTTCACACTGACGGGCATCTGGCTCCTATGGCGACGTAGGTATTGCGTTCCTATAGCGATGATGCAGTGGGAGTTCCCTTGAAAGGGAACGTCTCGGTTACGTATGTAACCTTAGTTCCCTGAAGAGGGAACGAGACACTGCATCACCCTGCCATACTTCCTGCATACCTGTGATCTTCTTGTTTCAGTCTTATCAGAAGCTAACTGTGTTTGGTGCAGGTGTGCTTTATTGTTTCCTGGTTGATGACGTCACCCGTCTATGACGTTCCATCACTCCATTGGTTTGATTCAATACGTGCTTCACGACGCAATCACGCAGAGGAGTTCCCACAACGATGACGCAGCGTCTCGTTCCCTCTTCAGGGAACTAAGGTTACATACATAACCAAGACGTTTCTTGGGGGAACACAAAAAGTTTTGCAAACGAACGCAAAGGTTTTGCAAATTAATGCAAAGTTTCTCGGGGGAACGCAAAGGTTTCGCAAACAAACGCAAAGTTTCTCGGTGGAACGCAAAATGTTTTGCGAACGAACACCAAGTTTCTTGGGGGAACAGAACGGTTCTGCGAACGAACACCAAGTTTCTCGGGGGAACACAAAGGTTTTGTGAGCAAATGCAAAGTTTCTTGGGGAAACGCAAAGTTCTGCGAACGAACGCAAAGTTTCTAGGGGGAACACAAAGGTTTTGCGAGCAAGCGCAGTTTCTTGGGGGAACGCAAAAGGTTTTGTGAACGAACACAAAATTTCTTGGGGGAATGCAAAGGTTCTCGGAGGGAACACAAAGGTTTTGCATACAAACGCAAAGGTTTTGCATACGAACGCAAAGTTTCTCGGCGAAATGCAAAGGTTTTGTGAACGAACGGTAAGTTTCTCGGGGGAACACAAAGGTTTTGCAAATGAACGCAAAGTTTCTCGGGTGAACACAAAACATTTGGGAAAGAACGCAAAAACATTGACTTATTATTTTTCCTCCCATCTCATATTTTTTTCCACCACCATGCCCCTTGCTTATATCTACTTATCTTTGGGCTATCAGAGGTTTTATATTATAGGAATAGATAGAAGGCACATGCCGTCTCCTTCATGATTCTTGACAAATTCGAGCCATCACACATTACCGACCGGGTCTGTGAAGCTGGGCGGGCTACTAATTTATCCTTTAGCTCCATGGAGCTGTATATCACAACACTCAGGAAGACAAATGTCAGAACACATGTTGCCAGACTGGGGCTTTGAGCACAAGATTCCATTAATTGGGTGAACAGGGACCGGGTCCAATCCCAGGCACCCTCGGCGTCTTCTTCTGCACCCTCCTCCTCTCACCTCTTTTTCTTTATACATGTTAACAAAAGGCAGGAAGATGAAAAAGACAACATCTTTCCCATCCCTTGCTTTGTGCCATTATAGAACAGACGCGCTGAGGGTAAAGAGGTACGACACTGAGCTTCAAGGAGGCGAGCTTTATATAACTTCCTTTTGAGTTTTCTCCTTGTTTCATGTTTATTTCACTTCGTCTTTTCCACAGCCACACAGTTGTGATTGACACCGGCTTCCTGCTAGCTGTAATAACAATTATTCATTATAGACACTCGCAGCGATCCCACTGATAGCTCCTGGATATATTTGTCAGAGTTTAGGAAGATGTGTTTAAGAATGCCTTAAAGGAAAGAAAACCTAAAGCTCTTCCGAATATCCGTTCATCAACGTTGTGATCTGATGCCTGCCCCTTTTCCACCCTTGCGCCTCAGTTAACTGGGTAACTTTTTTAGCTTTATAGCAAAGGGAATAAAGATCACATAAGAATCGAGAGGCTCAACGCTTGCAAAAGGTGACGGAGAATAAATGAACGTGAAGCTCACGCTGATTCCGTGCTGCACTGCAAAACAAAAATAATAATCTTAATCTGCATTTTTGTCTTGTTTTCCAGTAAAATGGATTTTTTTATATATATATATACACACACACACATATATTATATATTTACAAACTTTTATGGTAGATACAATTAATTGCGATTAATCGATTTGACAGCACTAATTTAAACAAATACTTTTTACTCAATTAACAAATTAGTTTTTTCTAATTTATAATTATAATTTGTAATTATAATTTTATTTAAATACATTTATTTACATAATCTAATAATTACTTCATAAATTTTGTAAAATTAATTATTTCAATATGTTATTAATTACATGAATTATTTAAATACATTGTTTTATTAATGCATTGTATAATACATTATTAATAAATTATTTGATTAATTATTAATAATATTAATTAATTAATATTACAATACAATTATACAAATCTATTTGACCAGTGGGGTCAAAAATAAACTTAATTCAAGAAATAAGGGAGATTGGGGCAAGTTGTAACACTTTTTCTTCCAGTAAATATTTCTCAGGATAGGTTTATTTCTCAAGGACAATTACTATATAGTTCATAAGTCTTGGTTAGAAAAACACAATTGAATATTTCCACTGTTATTGCAAAAGAAAAAAATTATACAGCTCACTGTACACACACTGACCTCTTGTGACAACGTGTCCCTACAGTGATTTTCAAATATGTATTTGAAACCCGCAAAATATTGATTAAATTTTTTTTTTAATGTCCCTCTAAATTCCCTTATTTTTTTTTCCTTCTGACACATTTTAGAGGAGTAAAAAGTGTGACAATTTGCCCCTGTCTCCCCTATGTCTTATGCATTTATTTAATATAATATATACTTTTTTAGTATACTGCATTTCATCAATAGCACTAGGTTGGAGACATTTATTTTTTCATTGTGTAAAAAAATGCATTCATATTATTACAATATTATGGACACATAGATTTATTTAATGCTATATTTCCATTGATTCGTTAAGAGGAGATGGTACAGCGATTTATCAACGGCTCCATCTGGGTTCATCTGTCAGTAGTCCGTTTGTGAAGCACCATCCCTGCCTGCACTAATTAGTGAATCTGGGCACAGCCATACAAAGAGGCCTTGGATAGATTCAGGGAGAGCTTCAATAACCCAGCTCCACAATCTGGCCTCTGTCCAGTTCTTCAAAATTAATTTATGTTCCCTGAAGTAATTACATAAGTGTGTTTGGTCCATGTGGAGTTTTTCACAATACACATTTTAATTAACGCAATAATTCAGATCAATTGTGCAAGACCTGGATTATTACACCTTCAATAACAAGAATGGGTGTTTTCAGCAGAAAGCAGCATATTGAGTTTGAACAGCCTGAAAACAAAACATTA